>JAQQSU010016659.1:0-10883 GCA_028627135.1 Pseudochirops cupreus | reverse complement strand
GCTCTGGCTGCACTCTCCTCCTCCCTCTCTCTCCCATGATCCTTCTTTTCCCCAAAGAAGGAATCTAGGGTTTGGTTGCTGTTCTTACTTTGTTTCTTATGCTTATTCTTACTCATGGTTGGTCAGTCCTTGATTTTTTTTTTAAATCTCTGTGGTGCTCTGCTTCCAGAAGGGAAAGGTCTGTCCCAAATCACTGGGGTCCTCTCAGCTGCCATAGCTCTCAGGAAGGTGCTGGGTCCCTTTCCCACTTCCGGCTCGCTGGATACAGAAGACCCATAAGACCAAAGACCAAGGCCAAGACCGCCATCTGGATCCAGGCCGCTCAACTTGAGAGTACTCGGCCTCTGAACGATCGCTTGGTCCTCCTGCAGTCTGCAGGCTGAGGGTGCAGAAGCTGCAATGCAGAGGTGGGTGCAAAACCTCTGCCTTTCACTTTCCAGCCCTGGAGGTCTTTTGGCCAGACCACTTTTCTCCCCTGATTTCGCAAGTCCCACTGACCTAGTTCCTAACCTGCTGCAGCTGCCACTAATCCACTCACCAGAGAGGCTCCTCCCCGTCCAGCTGCTCCCGGGGCTCAGCCAGGGCTTCAGGCCAGGCTGGTTTCAGTTCGCAGTGCTGATATGGTTCCTCATAGCTGAGCTGACTTTAGTGGAAAGTATATTTGTATGCATTTTGGAGTTTTAGGATTAGTTTAGAGTCATAGTTTATGGGTATTTTGGGGTGGCTATGTGAGAGCTGCGATATGTTGCTGCTGCTACGCCACCATCTTGGCTCTGCCACCTATTTTTTCTAGTTCTATAAAATAATTTTTGATAGTTTAATTTGCATGTCACTGAATAAGCAAATTAATTTAGCTAGAATTGTCATTTTATTATATTGACTTGGCCTACTCATGAGCAATTAATATTTCTCCAATTGTTTAGATCTGACTATGAAGAGTGTTTTGTAATTATGTTCATAGAGTTCCAAGACTGGCCTTAGCAGATAGACTCTCAAGTATTTTAATATTATCTAAAGTTATTTTAAATGAAATTTCTCTTTCTATATCTTCCTGCTGTACTTTGTTGGTAATACATATAAATGCTGGTGATTTATGTGAGTTTATTTTATCTCCTGCAACTTTGCTGAAGTTGTTCATTATTTCAGCAATTTTTTTTGGTTGATTCTCTAGGATTCTCCAAGTATACTATCATATCATCTGCAAAGAGTGGAAGTTTTGTTTCCTCATTGCCTATTCTAATCTTTTCAATTTCTTTTTCTTTTAGTATTACTATAGCTAGCATTTCAAGTATCATTTTGAATTATAGTGGTGATAATAGGCATCCATCCTTGCTTCACCCTTGATCTTATTTGAAAGGCTTCTGGCTTATCCTCATTACAGATAATTCTTGCTAATGCTTTTGGATAGATACAACTTATCATTTCAAGGAAAGCTCCATTTATTCCTATGCACACCAGTGTTCTTAATGGGAACAACAATGTTGTACATTACTAAAATATGAAAAAGTGAATTTTCTACAATGACTCAATAAGTACCTAGATGAAATGAAGTGAGAGATTAAAATGAGATTAAAGATTTGGAGGAAGAAAGTAGAAAGAAAATAGTTTAGAAGACAAAGTGGCAAATCTTATCTAAAAACAGAATGCCACAAAATAAGAATAGATCAAATAGAAATCAATTACTCCATGAAATGGCAAGAAATATTAAAAGAAAATTTAAAAGTTGAAAAATAAAAGAAAAATAGGCTATATAATATATCAAAAACAACTGATCTAGAAAACAGGTCAAGGATACTAACTGTATGAATTGCAGGATGCTCTTAAAGCCATGATAAAAATATTAGTTTAAAAGTCCTAGACAAAAAACCACAAATGAACACTGACCACATCTATCAGAACCAAAGGGATGGAAAGATGGAAAGAGTCCATACTCATTTCTAAAAAGAATCACGAAAGGAAAATTCCCAGGAATGTCAAAGTCAATACTCAGAATTTCTATATCTATGAACACATACACACACACACACACACACACACACACACACACACACATACACACACACAGACATGCTGCAAGTATCTAGAAAGAAACAGTTCAGGTACCAATGAACCAGTAAAATCACTCAAGACCTGGCATCTTCTATTGCAAATGGGAGGATATCTTAGAATAAAATATTCCAAAGGCAAAATATATAAGCTTACAAGGCACAGAAGACTTACCCTGAAAAGCTAAGTATCATCACACATAGTGTAAAAAAAATGCATTTTTTGATGGAAGAGAAAATTTTAATCTATTTTTGGTTGAAAGACCAGAGCTGATTAGGAACTTTAAACACAAACATGAGTCCAGAAAAGTCTAGAAAGGTAAACATATTTGAGCAATTAAAAGATATATAAAGATGTGGTTCCAACATTTGAATAGAAGGGGAAGAAATAAGAGTGCCTTCAGAATGTTAATATCTTGAAAAGGTATTGAGAGAGTAAAGCAAGAAAAAATAGAGGCCCTGCAGAGGGATTGCTTCTCTTCTGGGTATTTAAAGAAGGAAAAAATTAGGGCTGATAAAGGAGAAATATACCATTGTAGAAAGGAGAAAGAAGGTGTAGCAGCAACTGCACTGGCAGATCCAGGATGGCTGCTAGCACAAATTCTTAAATCTGCCTTTTTTTAAAGGAAAGATAGTTGCTATTCAAGAGGTCAACAATCTTTTTAAATTATATTCACTAGTTCAGGGGAAAAGTCAGCACCCTAAACTTCAGAGAAAATACAAAGAAAACAAAGAGAAAGTACAAGCAGAGAAATAATGACCAACAGACAGGGCTCTGGCTGCCTGAATCAACTATACACTTTACATATATCCCCGGGTCAGGAGAGCCTTTACATCTGAGCAGGCAGGGAACTCTGAACATACAGCCACTCAGAATCTCAACCAGGGAACCACAAGAACCTTCTCATAAGCAAGCCCCCAAAGCAAATTAGCAACTCAAAGTGTGTGTGTGTGTGTGTGTGTGTGTGTGTGTGTGTGTGTGTATTACATATATATATATACATACACACTTCTCAAAGTCATAAGGCATCACAACCCTTATGACTCAATGCCTAATTAAAAATTAGCAAAAGGTGTGAAAGCCTTATTACAAGCAAGCCTCCCCTAAGCAAGTTTCCCTTAATGGACTCCCAGTGAGGCTTATTAATGGGTGAGGAAGATCTTATATCCGATTTACATTACAGAAGGGAATAGAGTTTGCTATTTCTCATAATCAGGGTAAGTAAGGAGAAAAATATACACACACAGAAGAAGGGGTTAAGGGAATGGGCATGAGAAGAATATTTTCTTATCTGAAAGGGACAATGGAATATTGAACAAACATTTTAATACTTTAAATTCAACAGGAAAAACAAGGGGGAAATAGGGAGAAGGAAGATTAAGAGGGAACATGATACCGTGTAGAGAACACTCAGAACCAAAACTTCCTGATCCTGAAGGGGAAAGTAAAAGGGGGAGAAAGTAAAGAACTAAAATCTAAGAGGGTGCTTCATATTGCCTCAGACAATTGAGGAGAGACTGAACAAATTGTAGTATGAGAACATAATGGAGTAACACTGCACCATAAGAAATTGAAAAAGAGATGATTTTAGAGACTCCTGGACTGTATGAACTGGGGCAGATGGCAATAAGCAAAACAAGAACACTTTATACAAGTACAGTAACATGGGGAAGAGGGCGAGAGGGACAGGGAGAGAGAGAGAGAGAGAGAGAGAGAGAGAGAGAGAGAGAGAGAGAGAGAGAGAGAGAGAGAGAGAGAGAGAGAGGGAGAGAGAGACAGAGACAGAGGGAGAGACAGAGACAGAGGGAGACAGAGAGACAGAGATAGAGACAGAGAGGAAGTGAGGGAGACAGAAAGGGAGAGAGACAGAGAGACACAGAGAGAGAGAGAGAGAGAGAGAGAGAGAGAGAGAGAGAGAGGAAGAAAAGAAAATCTGATTAATATGACCACTAACAATGTCTCCAAAGAAGATATGATGAAGCATGTTACTCATCTTCTGACAGAAATAATGCATACAAGGTGCAGAAAGACATATAAATTTTTAGACATAGCTACTGTGTGGGTTCATGTTGATTGGCCATGCTTATTTGTTAAGTTTTTTTCTTTTTCTTTCTCTTGGTTCTCACAACAACTATTCAATCGAGGAAGGAGTTATTATTCTCATTTTATCAGGAAGACATTGAAATTTACAGTAGCTAAGTGATTATTCTACCTGTAAGTATCTGAGACTAAATCCATTGGATCACAGATTTAGAACCAGAAGGGATTTTAGAGGCTATTAAGTTCAACACTTCCCTATTTTACTTATAAGAAAACTGAGGCACAGAAAGATTAAGTGACCTGCCCAAAGTCACATAAGTAGAGTATTAAGTGTCTCAGGCTGACCACTTCAGGAGTGTTTTCCACTTCTGGATGTTGTGCTTTCACAGGTGCATTGACAAACAGAAGTACATCCAAGGGAGGGGAACTACACTGAGAAAGAAATGCAAAACTGTGTCACATGAAGAAAAACTTGAAGTAGGCATGTTTCACCTCAAAAATAATATGCTGAGGTGAGACATAATAGCTGTCTTCAAATATTTAAAGAATTGTCATAAAGAATTAGAATTATATTTATTCAGTGTGGTCCCAATGGGAAGATTCAGGACAGACAGACAGATAGAAGATAAGGAGGCATATTTTTTTTGGCTAAATATAAGAAAGAACCAATTTAAATTGTCTAAATGTGAAATGGACCACCTCAAAAATTATTAAGTCCCCTATCCCTTGAGCTATTTCAGCAAGACTGAAAGACCACTGGTCTACCATGTTATAAAGGGCTTTTTATGCCATGGGGCTTGTAGAATACCTAACTGATAGAGGTCCTTCTAATTTTAAGATGCTATGATTCTATTGAGCCACCCACTTCCATTTAAGTGATAAGTTTCCCTTCAGGCATTGTGCTGCTGTGGTCCCCAAATACAGGAGTAATAATGATGACAAGCACAGTTCATTTTCTTTCTGCTTCCCTCACTCCTCAGCTCCCCACTTTCCCGACATTTCACTTGCCCACCCAATCAAGGAAACAAGAGTGGCTTGAGTCTGTAAACACTGATCTGCCCCAGGAGAAATTAGTCACCAGACAGTGACTACAGAACAGTACCAAGGAGACTGTTGGAGCAGCTGTGTATCATGATGCTGGTGACTGCAACCACTGTGTGTGCTGCTCTGTGGGTATTTTTAAGTCTCCCCTAACAGCTCATGAATTTTATAAACTAACCTCATTGTAACCAAACCATGAAATTGCAAATTAAACTTTGTCAACAAACAAAGACTTTGAGGAGGCTAATACAGCTTTGTCTCATCTATCGCATCTCAGGCTCATCTCCAGAACCCAGGCAGAGAATGTTGAGCTGCACAGCTGGGGAGGCTCAAAGTCTGTGCTGCAGGAAACCAGATGTGGATAATGAAGGTCCTTGTCCAGTCACCATCCCCAGTGAACAAACCTAACTTCTTGGAGCAGAAACAGAAGTACACTTTCTACCATCTCTGTACCAAGGATTCCCTGGGACTTAAAGCTTCCAAGCTCCACGTTTCAAAAGTCACTATAGTCTGTTCATATCTGAAAAAGACACTCAAAAGGAATCTGAGGGAAGAACCAAGTTAGTGTGGGAATTCCTGTCAGGCTGTCATGTAATTTTTAAAAAGTATTTACAACTCAAACTCCCCAACCCCAACCCCAAATTCATAAATATAGTGCTGAAGGGACTTAGAGGTTATCTAGTTCTACCCTTTCCTTTTCTTTTTTTTTAATTTTTATTTTAGGCTCAAAAGCCAGAACACAAATACAGAATAGAGAAAAGAAATAGAAACATATCATAAACTTAAATACTAGAACTTAAATACAAAATTAGACAGGAAAAAAAAAGCATGTCATATGCATAGCAGAACATAAGAGAGGCCCTTTTATTTTCTACATGAGAAAACTGAGGGTTAGTTAAGCAACTTGATTAGAGTCACATTTAGAGTATGGCAGAGCCTGTATTGGACCCATATACTCTTTTTCTTTAATATATGAACCAAAATGAGAAATAGCTTCTAAAAAGGGAGGGAGGACTAAGAGGCAGAGTGGTATTGAATAATCAACATGTATTTATTTGACACTTACTATGCACCAGAATTCTGCTGTTAGCCAGGTATATGAACACAAAAATCCTTCAAAATTCTAATGGGAAATGAGAACATATAGAATATGCATGTAAACATAAAGTTAAGAAACTCGAAACACATAATATAGTTGAATACAAGATAGTTTAGGAGGAAGGGCACTAGTATGGAAGAGGGAATAAAGAAAGTCTCCAACACAGAAAATGGTGCCTGAGTTGTATCTTAAAGTAAATGAGGGAGCAGCTAGGTGGCACAGTGAATAGAGCACTGCCCTGGAGTCAGGAGAACCTGAGTTCAAATTGGGCCTTAGACACTTGAAACTTACTAGCTGTGTGACCTTGGACAAGTCACTTAACCCCAACTGCCCTCCAAAAAATAAATATTTTTAAAAAGTTAAAGTGAGGGATTATGATGCAAAGGTAAGGAGGAAGGATGTTCTAGATATGTGGGGTATTGTGGAAAAGGTACTAAACTTGGAGCTAAGATGAACTGGATTTGGATCCTGCCTCAGACACTTACTGGCTATATTACCCTGGACAAGCCATTTAATTTCTTTGCCTCAATTTCTATGGCATAAGAAAATGAGGGGTTTGAACTCAATGGCAGTCAAGGTTCCTTGCAACTCTACCTTAAATACTTAAATGATGTAATGGACACACACACATAAACACACACACACATACACACACACACAGCAGAGAGTCAGGTGATGGACAAAATGGACCACTGGATATGACCAGTATATAGTTACATCTCTAGTTGGCAGCCATTCTTAATTACCTCCTCCAGTCTGCCAAAGTCCCTTTTCAGGGAGGTCCAGAAAAAAGGACCTTAAGTGAATGGACTGCTAATTCATCTCCAGGTGAAGGGAGAAAGAACCATAGCACTGCTCCATTTGCCTTATTGGAAAGGTGGCAGCCTCCTGAGACAGATGGGGTGCTAGATGCTGCCAGCTGGTATAAGGGCAGGGGAAGTCAATTCCCAGAGAGGCTTTGATGATGCCAGGTTTTCACTGACACAAAACAATGGATGGGTTTTTCCCTTATATGGGAAATGAGTCACAGTTGAGCCATATGTCATGAATAAAGTTCCAGCCCCCAAACCACCCCCTTAGTCTTCAGCAGCTCTGGTAAAATGAACCACTGGAGGCTCAAACAAATGGAATCAATTTATTCCAGAAATTCATCAAATGAAAGATCATTCCACTACTGCATCCTTTAGGGAGCCATTACATTTTAGTCCTCTTGGCCCCCAACCTCTCTGAGCTCTATCGGGGCACAACAGTGGGCACTGGTTTAGATGACCTCTAAGATTCCAGATCTAAATATAGGTAACTATGACTTTCTATCTAGGTTGTCCAATTTACATACATGAGGATGGACCCTAAGGGCTTAGTTACATTTCCTGTCACCACATAAATATTTCTCCATTTCCAAAACTAGCTCCAGAGGTAGATTAATTCCTACTAGTTCTCTGACTATAATTTGAGTAGTTGTTACTAAATGAATGATAGTGCCTCAAGCTAGGTTGTGTAATTCCAACAGTTAGGTTCACCCTGGGCATGGATAATGAGGAAGTGTTTACATTAGCACCCAAATCATAATGGCATAATGAGGTAGAGTTTGGTGCCATCAGTCAGTCGATGAACATTTATTAAGCACCTACTATATTCTAGGCAAGACAGCTAGGTGGTACAGGCCTGGAGTCAGGAAATCCTGAGTTCATATCTGGTCTCAGATACTTACCGCTATGTAAGCTTGGCAAGTCATTTAATCCTGTTTGCCTCAGTTTCTTCATCTGCAAAATGGCACATCACTCCAGTATCTTTGCCAAGAAAACCCCAAATGGGGTCACAAAAAGTCAGACACAACTGAAAAGACTGAAAAACAATATGCTAGACACTATACAAAGCACTGGGGGATACAAAGGAAGACAAAAACAATCCTCCTTTCAAAGAGCTCACAGTCCAATGGGGAAGACAGCATGAAAACAAATGTTAGAGCAAGACGTATACAGGATAAACTGGAAATGATCAAAAGCAGGAAGGCACTAGTATTAAGGGAGATCAGGGAAGGTTTCTTGCAGAAGGTGAGATTTTAGTTAGAACTTAAAGGAAGTCAGGGTAGACAGGAGAGAAAGCTGAGGAGAGAAGGCATTACAAGTATGAGAAACTGGCAGTGAAAATGCCCAGAGAAGGCAGATGGAGTATCTTGTGTGAGCAACAGCAAAGAGGCAGTGTCACTGGATGGCAGAACACAGGGGGAATAAGGAGACTGGAATAAGAAGACTGGAAAGGTCAGAAGGGGTCTAGTTGAGAATGAATTTGAATGCCAGAAGGCATTCTACATATCATCCTGGAGGTAATAGGGAGCCACTGGAGTTTTTTTTAATCGGAGAAGGGAGAAGTGACATGATCAGATCTGCACCTTGATGTGGGAAGAACTGGGTTACAATTGCACTTTTGCGCTACCAGTTGCCTAACCCTGGGAAATCACTTAACCCTCTTTGTGTTTCAGTTTTGTCATATGTCACATTGGAATAATATTTTCTGCTTTATCCACACCACAATGATCACATGAGATAATGGAGGTGGAAACTATACGAATCATTAACACATGGGCTATCCTAAGTCAAAACACGATATAGAGAGCCAGATTTAAATGTATTATATTCAATATGCCCCCTGGACCAGAGACTGTCTTAGAGAACTTAACCCTTTCTGCTCTGGAAATACCAAGCTGGAACCCATATGGCCTCGACTGGTGAGTGCCTTTTCTGGCCCATTACATCTGCAGTAACCAATAGGCCTCAAACTCATCAGTCAGTTAGGGGGTATCTACCCCAAGCATGTGAAGACTTCCCCAGCAGAATTTGTTCCAATGGGCCACAAAGGCAGCAGAAGCAGTACTGTGGAGCACTTAGAGCTTAGTTAGACATCAAAAACGCTGAGGTCATCCCCTGCATCCTGAGCTATCACCAACTGTCTTGACTTTTGTCTTGTCACTAGACTTCAATGACTCTGGAAGGGAAAGCAAGGCTGATGATTTTGAGCAACTCTGCCTCATTTAAATCCAATTTATGCACAAGTGACCCATACCATTTTTTCTTTCTTTGGTCTAACAATTAACACCAAGAAAACAAAGGTTCTCCACCAGCCAGGACTGCACCATCCATATGTGGAACCATTGGTTACAACAAATGGAAAAACCGTGAATGCTGTGAATAAGTTCACTTACTTTGACAGTATGCTTTCCAGGGACATACAAACAGATGATGAGGTTGATGAACACATTATCAAAGCTGGCTCAGTATTTGGGAGATTCCATAGGAAAGTGCAGGAGAGAAGAGGTATTAGACTACCTACCAAACAAAGTCTACAGAGCTATTGGACTGACCTTATTGTTGTATGTCTATGAAACCTGGAGAGTCTACCAGCACCATGCCAGGAAACAGAATCTCTTCTATTTGAATTGTCTTAGGAAGATTCTGAAGATCACCTGGCAAGATAAAGTACCATACAGTGAGGTCCTTTCTTGAGTTGAACTGAGAAATATTCAAACTCTACTGCAGAGTACAACTCTGATGGACTTTCCAAATGAAAACTTAGCATAGTATCCCTGAATTAAACAAGATGCTGTGATTTACGAGCAAACGAAAATTGCAGTAGTTTAAAGAAATGTGAGATGCACAATGTCCACCCCCAAATGTTTACATGAACAATTTGAACTCAACCTGTGGTACGGCATTCCAAGATCTTGTTGGTCTGCACAGCCACAGTCAGATACACTCTACTTCAACCCCAACACAGTCATGTCATTTTGGTCTTCTTCAAGAATGAAGGACAAAAACCAACCAACCAATGAACTTTGTAATGTAGGCATACCCTGAAAAATCAGCATTCCACACTCCCCTTGGAACAACCTTCTCTCAACCTTCCTAATGCCGGGATCCTTTAATAGTCATATGTGGGCATGTCTGCATGTGGGCGGACCCGCTTGGAGATGGATAGAGGAGGCTCCTAAGACCATCGGAAATATGTGTTTTCAGATGGTCTTAGGCAACTCCTGTGACCCCTGTGAAAGGGTCATTAGACCCCAAAGGGGTCGCGACCCACAGGTTGAGAACCACTGTCTTAGAACAATCTTCAACTGATTGAGATATAGGCCAGCTCTAGTAATGCTTTACTCTATGCCCCAGTAATCTTCTTGACTATCTGTTCTGCCATCATGTATATACTCTTCTCACCTCCACAAGTCTTACCCCTCATTCTCCCAAATCTAGAGCTATAATCAAATCAATACTCCCATTACTATTGGGAGGAAAAAAATGCTCTATGAGCCCAATCAACACTTGTGCAAGTTTTCAAACAAAAATACCCTTTTCCTATATATATTATTTTCCCTTACTAGAATGTAAGCTCTTTGAGTGAAGGGACTGTTTCACTTTCATATTTGTTTCCCTAGAGCTTAGCACAGTTCTATGCATATAAATAGTTCTAAATAATTTTTCATTCATTCATTTAAATTATCTTCTCCCAGTAAACTGTAATAATTACAATGTTTATTCAATAAAACCACAGCTAGCACAAGAAGACCAGAGTTTTGTCCTAGATCACCAATATCTGGAGAAGGGGCATACTTCTCTTGTGTGGAAGTCGCCACCATCATGATTTGGTTTGCAATTTTTCATCT
>JAQQSU010016658.1:0-10883 GCA_028627135.1 Pseudochirops cupreus | reverse complement strand
AAGTGTTAAAAATATATATGTATATATATATATGCAATTATTATTATTATTATTATTATTATTATTATTATTATTGACTACATCCAACTGGAACTTGAGATACACAGGCACTGCAGTTGGGAGATCCATCCTGCCCTACCGAAAAGTGACATAGGAGAGAATAGACTGGGGGTGGGGGGACACACTGGGATGGCTGTTTCGGGGCAGTGGGTGGGGGAAAGACGGGGAGAAAATTTGTAACTCAAAATTTCGTGGAAATGAATGATGTAAACTAAAATAAAAGAAAAAGAAAAAAAAAGAATCACCTCAAATTCCACCTAGAGAAAAAAGAAAAAAACAAAACACTTTTCCACCCTCACCCCATACACTGCCAGCTTCTTTCCTCTGAGATTATCTTCAGATTATCCAGATTAACTAACACAACCACCACCACTCTCCAACACTCTCTCTCTCTCTGTCTCTATCTCTCTGTCTCTCTTTCTCCCCAGTGGCTTTCCATTATCTCTACAGTAAAACATAAACTACTATTACATTTTAAAAGAAGTTAACAATCTAGCTCCAACCTATCCTTCCAGCCTCACTGGAATTCTGTAATCTAGCCAGACTGGCCTTCTTCATGCTTCTCAAACTTGATGCACCATCTTTCTTCTCCCTGCCTATGACTGGTTGTCTCACATACTTGAATTCACTCTCCTCACTTCTATTTCACTGTGTAACACTTGCACTTTAAGATATAGCTCAAGCACCATCTTCTATGCAGCGGTTCTCAACCTGTGGGTTATGTTCAATTTAAATACATCCTGCATACCAGATATTTACATTATGATCCATAACAGTAGCAAAATCACAGTTATGAAGTAGCAACAAAAATAATTTTATGTTTGAGGATCACCACAACATGAGGAACTGTATTAAAGGGTCGCGGCATTAGGAAGGTTGAGAACCACTGGAAAAGATGACAGTTATTTTACTCTTTCCAGGCAGGAAATTTTAGGAGGGGTCGCAGCATTAGGAAGGTTGAGAACCACTGTATAGGAAGCCTTTCTTAATTCCTCTAACTGCCAATGCTCTCCTTCCCAAAAAACCTAGTTTTTAACCATTTTATATATATATACTTACATTTATTCAATTTGTATTTGTGTTTTTTATATTTGTTATATGTTCTTATTCCTCTAGTCCCCCTTATTAGACGGGATTATTTCATTGTTAAACTTGCTCCCCAATACTGTGCCTATCACATAGCAAGTGGTTAATATTTATTCTTTGACTCAAGGAAATCTGGGTATATTGGACGTGTTGGATATAGCCCTTGTATAAAATTTATAGGAACACAGGAACCAGCATTACATTAGATAAACAGGTAAGGGTCAGAGCTATATCATGAGAAGGCAATACACAAACCTACATTATTACACATTCTTTACATTACTGGAGGGAATATCTAATCAGTTTTACAATAATCACAACCACCACCTAATCTGTTTCAATGATGTGCTGCATCTTTTTTCTTTCTAACTGTATCTAGTTTTGGAAAAGGTTAATTCTACTGAGTTAAAGCTACAAAAGGAAATATCTGTGTTTTTATTAGGGTTCTTTCAAAGTAGGCTGATAGCTTGATTACTTGAGTGAAAGGATGTCATGAGTAAAAAAAAAACAATTTAGTGCTACAAGTCTTTATATACTATTTTTCTGAGCTAAACCAGACTCAGGCATGTCTCCTGGTGGTTTGAGGGATATAAGAATGTTAAAATATTTATAGGTCAAGTAACAATTTTTTAAAAAGAGATTTGCTTGCTAGTAATAGGGGAAGAATAGTCAATAACAACACATTTCTGGCTGTCCCCTATCCCTAGAATGTTCTCTCTCCTCATCTTTGGCTTCCCTGGTTTCCTTCTAGTTCCAATTAAAACCCTATCTTCTATAGAAAGCCTTCCCTGATCCCTCTTATTTCTAATGTCTTCTCTCTGTTAGTTATCTCTTTTTTTAAAAAAATAATTTATTTTTGGTTTTCACCATTCACTCCCATAAGATTTTGAGTTCCAAAGTTTCTCCCCATCTATCCCCTTTCTCCACCCCAAGATGGCATGCAATCTGATACAGGCTCTCTCTCTATATATATATATTCATATTAAAAGCAGAATTAGAACCAATGGGAGAAATCACAAGAAAGAAGAAATGTTAATTATATCTTACTCATACTATACATAGATTGCTTGTACATTTTTATCTGTTTATTATCTCCCCTATTAGACTATAAGTTCCTCAAGGTCAGGGACTGTTTTTTTCCTCTTTTTGTATCCCCAGCACTCAGCAAAGTGTCTGACACATAGTAGACACTTAATCAACACTGACTGACTGGCTGATTGACTGACAATGTGGATATACGTTAAAGACAGCTAGCTTTTATCCAGCTGAGAAAAGCTCCTTCATGAGCTGCCCATTGTTTTCCACCATCTAAGCAGAGAGAGCTCCTGGGGTTTGATGCAGCTGTTTTGTACTCAGGCAACTAGGAAGTAACATTAACAACCTAACCCATTAGTCCCTTAGGCCAATCAAGTCCCAATGTTAGGTTCAATACTTTTAAAGAAACATACATCATTATGGATATCTTTTACTTTTTCACAGCATCAAACATTTTCCCACTATCCCTCTCCCTTCCAGAAAGCCATCCATGTAACAAATAAAATTTTCAAAGAAAAAATAAAAAATCAATAGTTCTCAATACTTTTTAAAGCAAAAACTAGCCTAACTTGGAAGGGAACAAGGTTTAGGATATTACTGCTACCATATCTATGTAGAAGACCCTGACTTTCACAACAGAAAGAGCGTAATACACAACTGACATGATGATTTTAACCAGAATATCCTTTTTCCCAACATTAGTTATGATATTTAATACCTTGGGCTCTGAAATGTTTTTGTAGTTACATCTGAATATCAGGAAATATAAAATACTTCCACAATCCTAAATGCTTGTAGATAAACAAAGTTTTGAGACTTAAAAAGCCCCGTACATAAACTCTTTTTATTAATTCTAGTAACAGCCCCATGAGGTATGTAGTATAAGCAGTACTGTCCTCACTTTATAAATAAGCAAACAGAGGCTTTCAAAGAGGTTTTGTAAATCATTGACATTGATTTCTAAGTGTCACATCCAAGAATTGAGAGAAAATCTTTGCGGTGTATTTGAGTTTTCTTGCTGTATTGGCACAAAAATATTTTGTGATGTGCTAAAACAGAATTTTCACCTTAATACCTGAATATCTAATCAACCAGATAGGTAAGTTAGTCAGTCAATAAGCATTTATTAAATGCTTACTAAATTACAAAATGCATTTATTAAATTAAGTGCCAAACATTTTGCTAAGCACTAAGGATGCAAAAAAACCAATTTTCCTGACACCAAGAAGGGCACACTTTAATGATGGCAATAATATGTAAATAATTAAGTATATGAAATCTACATACAGCATAGATGATGCATGATAATCTCAGAGGGAAATAGCAGGGAACAGAAAAAGCCTCCTTCAGAAAGTCTAGGTAAAGTCAAGTGAATAAGCATTTACTGAATGCTTACTATGTGCCAAGAACTGTGTTAAGTGCTAGGGATAGAAAGAAAGGCAAAAATAGGCCTGGTCTGAAGGAGTTGACCTTTTAATGGGGGAGTAAAAAACTATGTACATACAAGATATATAAGCATAAATAAGTGGGATAAGTATAAATAAATGGTATTTTAACTGAGTCATGAAAGAAGCTAGGGAAATTGTGGTAAAGGTGAGAAGTAAGAGAATTCTAGACATGGAAATTACCAGTGAAAAAGCACAGAGAAATGAAGTTGAAGTGTCTTGTCTAAAGAACAGCAAACAGGCCCTTATAGCTGGAGGGAACAGACGGGAATAAAGTGTTAAGACAAGAAAGGTAGGAACAAATCAGGTAATGAAGAGCTTTAAACACCAAACAGAGGTCCCTGAGTGTCTCGCTTAAGTCTCAGTGACAGGTAGTTAAAACTGGATACTAGTTCTCTTGTCTCAAAGCCCAGAGCTCTCCCCTAGACCACAAAGCAATTAATCAATCAATTAATCAAGAGGACAATAAATTAAGGAGAGGGTATTTTTTTACAGTGATTCCAAAATGTGGAAAACTCAGTCTGGTTCAAAGCCCAAAATAGCTTCATCTCTTCCTAGGCAGGGAAAAGACTACAAATCTCAGGGTTTTTACGGATTTATCCCCCTTGTAAGGTAGGCAGTCCAAGACTGCTCTTAATGACTATTATACATAAAATAGACTAGAAATATCTTCAGATTCCTTTAAATGTAAAATCTACAATTTTTTCATTTAAATTTCACACTGATGAAAAAAAGAAACTAAGCAAAGCTATTGTTTCTCTTTTGTTCCTCAAACTTCCCTAAAGGTAGTTGTGTTTAAATCTGCACATAGTAAGTGCTAATTAAATACTTAATGATTCAATAAATAATTAATTTCAAATAATGTGTTCAAATTTTTAAAAACAGCTAAGAGATTTGATCCCAAGCAGATACTACACTAATCACAGGAAAGAATGAGACACAAAATTTATTAGGACATAACAGTTTATATTTGTACATACATGTTTTGCCATATATACTTGCCAATACATGGGAAATAAACGTCTTACTTCTTTTCATAGTCATCTGACTCTCACTCATGGTTCCCTACTTTCTTTTTACATTCACGTGGTAAACATTCTGCTCCTTCTTCCTTAAGGCCCTTCTTTTAAAGCTTACTTTTTGGTTTTCTTCTGTTTAACAGCCACATAATTTGCTGTTCAGTGTTTTAATAAATTAATTTTTTCTTATGTGGAAGCATTTATACAAAATGCCAGGTGTTTTCCCATCCCTTACCCCCTGCCATGATTCTTAAAGGAAGTTTGTTAAGCCTTTTACCAAACTGGGCTAAATACACTCAACTTTAGCTCTTAAGCTACTCAATTCATACAGTATCGTGCATTCCACCACCAATCCTACAAATTCCAGAAGCCCTGGAGGAAATTCATTGAGCACCTCACCTGATGCATAATTTTACTGCTTGCTTAACAAAAAAAAAAAAAACAAACAAAACCACTAAGTCTACTCTGATTACTTTGGGAGTTTTTGGTTAATTGAGACACCTTTGTATTTTTTTTTAAGTTCCAAAGTCCAAGTGCTCTTGCATATCCTATGCTGAGAATCTGGCCTACATACATACATATATATATACACACAAATATAAGATGAAAATTAATTACTTTAGAGCTGGTTTAATTAAGGATAATATGTATGAGCACTATAAACCATATAATAAATCCCTCAAGGCCTAATGAGTGTGCTGGGATCGAATGGGCTAGAAAATTTAAACTGAACACCCCTGTTGGGTATAACAATAGTTATAATGATAACAAAACTAGCTAACATTTATATAGCACTTTAAGGTTTACAAAGTACTTTCCCCATGTCCCATTTAATCATCTCAACAATCCTGTAAGTGTTATTATTATGCCCATTTCAGAAGTAAAGGATTTAAGACTAAGAGAGGTTTGTTTAGAGACTTGCCCATGGTCAAATGGGCAAGCCATAGAATGTTTGAGACAGGACTCAGACATCTTTGTGGATTCAAGTCTAATGCTCTATCCACTGTGTAACCAAACCTAGTTTTAACTTCGATAAAGGGAAATCTTCAAAATACCAATCAAATGTTCACATTCTGAATTTACAAACATTCCTTAAGCACATCATGAACATTCAAGGTTTTGAATCTTCCCCAATAAATTATGAAATAACATGAAGGAGCAGCTATAAATATAGATTTATTATTACATTTATAACTGCCCTTTAGGTTCCCTTAAACAAATCAGAACTATTTATAAAAATAGATAGTCAATAAGTGATTGATAAAAATGTCAAAAAGTTATTTGAGCCATCTGGACAAGTTAAAGCGTACCAAATCAGAGCTGGATGGTCACTTAATATAACCTACAACTAAACAAGAATCTCCTCTACCACATTTTCAACAAGTGGTCATCTAACACACACACACACACACACACACACACTTACATTCACACTCACACACACATACACCCTCTAAAGCAGCGGCTCTCAACCTGTGGGTCGCGATCCCTTTGGGGGTTGCCTAAGGCCATCAGAAAACACATATTTCCGATGGTCTTAGGAACTCAGACAGGGCTCCTCTATCTGTCTCCAGGTGGGTCCACCCACATGCAGATACACCCACATACGTGTATTAAAGGGTTGCAGCCTGAGGAAGGTTGAGAACCACTGCTCTAAAGGAAAGGGAAATGCACTATTTTCTAGGAACACTGATTTCACTTAAAAGTCATGTTGGTTTGGAGTTTGAGGGTTGAGGCAAAGGTAGAAAATTATGGCATTTGGCCAAGGTCAAACAATAAATAAAAGTAAATTTTCTCTATTATAAATTGAGAGCGAAAATGCATATATACACACACACACACACACACACACACACACACACACACACACACACACACAACCATAGGACCCTCCATTTTTGTAACCCATTGGATGTTTGTGCATCTATGTGCTGAGGATCTAGTTCATAAAGGCAAATTTATTTATCTAAAGTGATTACAGCTTTTCAAAAGAATAAAAATGATATAATTATTCATTCTGATTTTCAAAAAGAGTAACTGAAGTTTTATACCTAATGGTTACAGAGTCTTCAAGACACAAATTCCACTCAAAAGAAGTCCTGCTAGAAATGAAAGTGTAAAATGATATGAACATAAATAGAAGTTTTATACTTACCTGAATTATGACAGTAGTCCACAGATTGGGGAATTTGCATTGTAAAGGCTATCAAATCTGGGGCTAATAGGGATTCTGGCTTTCTGCTTTCATTGAGCCATTTGCTACTGTGGAGGTCTTTGGTGTCAGAAGGACCCTGAATTATTGGAATCAGTCTCTCTTTTCCATTCTCACCTAAATAAAAATATCAGTGTTAACCTTTAAATTACAAAAGCACATTTCCCCTGAATTTGTAACTAGCCCATGTTTCAATATATTTTAAAATATCAAATTATAGGGCAATATTATTAGCAGAATGACTAGAATTTATATCCATTACATTCATCAATTCATTTTATACTGCATTGATCTTTGCAAAACTATAATCTGAGATAAATTAAATAATCATAAATTAAAAGTTCAAATGATAATCCATTTAAAAGTTATGTCCCTCAAATAATTTGAAACAAGTCATCTAAAGAATGTCAATAATATTTGGAACTCAAAATTAACAAATAGGAAAACAATCTAACTAGTGCAAATCTATTTTTTTGTTTTTAAATGAGTTTTTAAATTTCTTTATTATTAACTTTATCAGTTAACCCTCTCCCTTACAACCCCAGAAAGTCAAGACTTGTAACAAATAGAATTTTTTTAAAGACAAAAAAAGGGGTAGGGAAAAATCAACATAACCAATATAAACATATTTTATCATTCAAAATTGAAAGTTAATGGAGTTAAGTGTGAATCATGTATAAAAAATAATAAAAGGTAATAAGAAAGTACACCAGTTTCTCAATATAGGTTATTTTTTAAATTAGTAACATGAACTTTTTTTTAAAGATTTTCTAGCACATCATTATATTGACAGGCTACATCTAGCTGTCCGTAATGGTCAATTTTCCTCCCAAGCATTCCAGTGAAGGAAAAAAAGACCTTAAAAGCGTTTTGCAGTTACGTATAAATGCATAATACATATGTACTCATGTGTACATATATATATGTATATATATATACATACACATATATGTGTGTGTATGTGCATGCATGTATACAAAAAAGTATACATTTTCAAGAAACTCTTTAAAAATAATCTCTCTAATTTTCTTCAAAATCAATCTTATAAACAGAATTTTTAAATAAAAAAAATGTATTAAGCCAAGTAGCATCATCCTGGCAAAATAAAAAGGAAAAAAGAGAAATAAAAATTTAAAAACCCTCTGATTCATAGGAACAATGAATAAATTCTTGTTTCAGTAACGCTCCTTGTAAAAAGCAAGGCCAATTCTCCTATACAGGCAATAAAGTTTTACATGGTCCAGCTGCACATACCTGGGGCTTTGGCACAAATTTTTATTGATCCCACGGTCCCAGAGGCACATTTGACCAATGATGTGCTGCAGTACTTCAATTCAACATTCTGGATTGAGCCCTCAAGAGTTGGCAAGGGATTCTTAGATTTCACACCTAATAAAAGAAAACTGCAAATGTACTAGCTGGTTGAATTTAAATAATTTTTATATTCCTTCACCAAGGCATTTAAACTTAATTATGCTTTAATTATCTACCTCAGATGTTCTTATAATATTTGTGCTATGTTTCATAGTTTGGTGTTTAGGACGTGAGAGAATGCAATTTTAAAATATATGATTTGTAATAACTATATTTATACAGTCAACTATCAAGATTATGTAGAAAAACAGGTTATTCAAAAATAGATAATTTTTAAAATAACTATATATGGCTTTGAAATTTATGCTATAACCTGGGAAGTGCAACATTTATTTTCCTAATTAATTTCATTTAGATTTTAAGTAAAATTATTTTGCAAAGGCAATGAGCTTAGACTCCCTAACAATAATCTGAAGGATGTGAAACAATGACAAAGCAGAATTTTAAAATAGCAAGTAGTCTACATGTGAATAATTGAGACTGCCATATATACTTCACAAGTAAATGGAAAAAAGAATACCTTTCAGCCAGCCAACCAGCAAGCATGTATTGAATGACAAGCATTTGCTAAGTGGGAGACTATTTTTTAGACGCTTAACTTCCAATTCAGCTCGGTATTTATTGCTCATTATATCCTGCCACTATCCTAAATCTGAGCTGTAATGATAAATACAATATAGTATTGGAGACGGATACTTAGCCTCGAGAAGCCTTAGATTTACAAGTATTGTAGGATTTGAGGGAAGGAAGCAGGACCAGTAAGAGAGAAAAGCTAGACAGAATTTGAAATAGGTCTCAAATTTTGGATAGGATTAAGGCTGAGGGATAAGAAGAAAGGACATTATACCTATCAAAAAGTTCATTATATATGTATACGTATTCACACATGTCTACATTTAGGTATAAATGAACGGGGCGGCTAGGGGGCCCAGTGAATAGAGCGCCGGCCCTGCAGTCAGGAGGACCCGAGTTCAAATGTGACCTCAGACACTTGACACACTTACTAGCCCTGTGACTTTAGGCAAGTTACTTAACCCGAATTGCCCTCCAAAAAAAAAAGAGTCTGTAAGTATAAATGAATATGCCAGGTTAGAACACCCTTTCTTTTCTCCTCATTCCTCAAGTTAATAAGATATATACAGATTCTTGTGAATGATTAACAAAGTCACTAAATAAACTTTTAATTATTGATCACAACTGCATACATTAAGGATAATTTGCCTTTCTTTCCTAACTATAGCTGTCATTTGTTGAGCCCATACATTTATTTTATTTGCCAGATCATAATATAATAGATTTATGGATGAAAGGGATCTTAGAGATTATCTAGTCCAACTACTTAGTTTTACAAAGAACTAAAGCCCAGAAAGTGTCAATGACTTGTCCAATGTCTTGCATAGAGTTGGGGGGAGAGCCAAAATTTGAACCCAGACCTTGCTACTCTTTCTAACAACAAGTTGCCTTTCAGTGACTTAATTCAAAATTAAGATTAAGAAACTGCATTTCTAAATCTGGAATAGTGATTATATGAATTTATGATACATTTTCTATTCCTTTTCAGGACTTGACATTTATGATGCATCATTTAAAACTTTAGCATGTCCTGAAGAGTATGAAGTAAGACAAAATTAAATATTCAACTTCCCTTTACCATAAATTGACTGCTTAAATACCCCCAATGTCATCTATAATATGCAAATATCAAGCTCAATAGAGGTAAATAACAATGTGTAAAGTCTGAAATATAAAACAAGCTAGGGAACCTATTCATTTTTCCCATTCTCTTCAGCAAATGAATTCATTTACACACAGAAGCTCCCTAATTATTGTCTCGAAGGCTTTTTACCGCAATCAGGATTTAGGAGCTGAAACTGGGGCATAAAAGCATCTTAGTAGATCAATTTAATTGCCTTAATTTATGACCATTTATCATTTCTTTCATACTGAGCACTTAACCGCACTTGGAAAATACTCTGCCTTTAGTCATAAGAAAAAAGTATGGTTAGTGGTTTCATACTAGTCCATATCTTAAAATATGTTAGGTAATTATCAAACTATCTCACATAGGAAAGTGATTTTTACACTCTTTCCTAATAAGAGGTTCAGAAATAAAGTGAAACAGCACAGGTGTCACTGACAGTCAAAGTTAAAAGCCAACTGCAAACCTGCAAAAACAGGCTTACTAAATACCTGGCTACACAATTTTTGGTTTGGTCTAAGTCAATAGTATTTAAGGTTCTTATATTAAGAAGCAACAGATTTATTGATTCATATTTTATATTAATTCGGATACCTGACATACTATTTTGTCAGAATTTGTTCTGGGGCAAACTTAAAAAGAATAAGGGACCTAAAGCTACCAAGTTTTACATTACTATAAATTCAAATAATGGGTAAAGAGAACATATTATAATAAAATCTTCATAGCCTAATCTAATAGAAGATAGAGCTGCTAATGACAAACAATTGTGGATTTCCCCACCATCTTACATTAATTTTCAACAGTAGTCAAAAATGAAGTCAAAAAGGAAGAGAAACTTTGTGGTTGCAAAAAACTGGAAATATAGGGGATGCCCATCAATTGGGGAATGGCTGAATAAGCTATGGTATATGAATGTAATGGAATACTATTGTGCTATAAGAAATGGGAAG
>JAQQSU010016656.1:0-10884 GCA_028627135.1 Pseudochirops cupreus | reverse complement strand
TTTTTTTTTTTATTTTATTTTATACTCAAACACCAGAACACAAATAAAGAATAGAGAAATGAAACAAAAACTAACCATAGACTTAAATATTGAAACATAAATACAAAGTGAGAAAGAAAAAACAAGCATGTCATATGCATAGCAGAACATAAGAGAGGATTCAAAATATGTAACAATAAATTTTCATTTCAAGAAAGCCTGTGTGGTAAATAATATACATAGTGTTCAGAACTGTCCATCTTTTCTTTGCTTCCTTGTAAGTTTTCTTTTGTTCTCTGTTGTGTACTTTTTTTGCTTTGTTCTTTTTTTCCCTTCTCCACCCCCAGAAGGCTATAATTAAGTTTGAATATGTTTCTCTATAGTTATGCATTTATACATACACATACACATATGTACATCCATATATAGGTATATACTTTCCCCAACAAATTCTACTTCTGATTTTTGTTTTTATGTTTGTGCATGTCTCTTGTTTCCTATCCCTCCTGCCCCTCTACTTTATTTCTACCCACTACCTTTCCCTCCTATTATTTATCTACCCCCTCTAAGCAGCCCTCCCTTATCCTCCCATAACCATAAATCTTAACACCCGTCTATACTCCCCTTTTGCCTATTCAATAACCTTCCCCTCTAAAAATCCCTCCCTTGTCCTCTCCCCTACTTATCTCCCTACTGCTTTATTTCTTCTGAATTTAGAAGACTTTTATACTCTTCTAAATATATATGTATTGTTCCCTCTTAAACCATTCCCAATGAAAGTAGGCTACCCAAACTACCAGCCCTCCTCCCCCATCTAATTCCTCTGTATTGATTCTTCCTCTTGACCTCATTTGTATAAAGTACTTTTTTTAGCTGTTAATAAATGGTTTTACTTTTAAAATTCATATCATACTCAGGTTTTCCCCAATCTTCCTTATGAGCTACCCAATTATTAATAAGAATCTTAGATATATGGTTTATATTTTACTTATGTAAAAATAAACTATCTGTCTTTATTGAATCCCTATAATGAGTCTTTGGTCTATATCTTATATTTCTCTTGGCTCTTGTATGTCAAATCTTCTATTAAGTCCAGGTTTTTTAAAATTTCTTAACAAAGTCTTGAAAGTCCGACAGTTGATCAAATGTCCTTTTTTTCATTAAGTAATATGTTTAATTTTGCTGACTATGATATTTTTGGCTGGAGTCCCCATTTTTTTTCTGCTCTTCAATATATAGTGTTCTAAGATTTGAGAGGCTTTCATGTCTCTGCTGATAGGTTTTGTGTGATTCTAATTGTTGCACCATCATATCTAAATTGTTTCATCATTGTTGCTTTTCGTATTTTAACCTTGAGTTGGAGGAATTGGAATTTGACTATAATATTCCTATGACTTTTCCTCATGGGATCTCTTTCAAGTGATGATTGATGGATTTTTTTTCTATTTCTACTTTCTCGCATTTTTCCAGTGCTTCAGGACAATTCTCTTTAATTATTTATTGTATTATTGTATCAAGATTCTTATTTTAATCATAATTTTCAGTTGATCTGATTATTTTTATATTTTTTCTTTATGATCTATTCTCCAAGTATGCTGTTTTTCTTAGAAGATGTTTTCCTTTCTCTTCTATTTTTTCATTATCTATATTTTGTTTAATGATGTCTTGATTTCTTATAATTTTGCTGGCTTCCCCTTACCCAATTCTAGTTTTCAAAGTGTCATTTTCTTCCTTAAGATTCTTGATTTCCTTTTCTAATTGGTTGACTTTCTTTTCATAATCCTCTTGTTTTTCTTGGATTATTCCTTGGTTTGTTGTTTTAGTTTTTCCTCCATCTCTGTCAGTTGATTTTTAAAGTCTTTTTTTAAGATCTTCTACGTATTCTTTTTGAGCAGGTGACCATTTGATGTTACTCTTTGGGGTTTTTTTTACTTCAGGATCCTTCTCTGAATATGAACTCTGGTCTCTATTGCCATAATAGCTTTTTATGTTTCAATTCTTTTTCCTTTGCCTCTTCATTTTTTGTGGTAACAGCTTACTTTTTGTAGTCACCTCTAGCCCTGAGGTATGGGGTATGGTCCCTCTTGCCCCACATCTTCAGTTCTTCCCTCTAACCTGGAACCAAAGCCAAACCTCCAACCTTCTGTAAGTGCCCACAGTCAGGGGCCTTCTGCCCCACTGCTTCTGTACTCACCAGGCATCCTGCTTCCTTCTCTCTCCCTGCCCCCATTGGGTCTGGTGTTTCTCGTCAGCAGAGGTTCCCTCAGTCTTCTTCAGCTCAGACACATGACTCCCCTCACTATCACTGGGGTAAAAGTTCTGTGATTGGGGCCCAGGCAACCTCTCAAACCAACTAACCCCAGGGCTTGCTGCTTGTGTTTAAGCAGGGCTTGCCTCTAGCTGTGAAAGTAGACCCTAGCCTGAAGGTGTTTACTCTTCAGAGAGACCAAACCTTGTCCTGGGATTTTTCTTCTGTTCTCAAATTATCTCAGGAAGACCCCTGTTGTGCCCCATTCTTATTTATTCTTATGTGCACTTTGTTCGCGCTAAGGTGCTATTTTATCTCTTTTGTGGGAGAAAATCTTGAGTTTGGAACATTCTGACCTATTCTATCATCTTTCCAGAACCCTCTCCTTGCTTGCTATTTTTTATAGCACAATAATAATATTCTATCACAATCATATAACACAAATGTTCAGCCATTTCCCAACTGATAGGTATCCTTTCAATTTCCAATTCTTTGATGTCACAAAAATAGTTACTACAAATAATTTTTGCACAAATCAGTTATTCTTCTTTTCTTTAATTCTCTTTGGGATATGGACCTAGTAGTAGTATTGCTGGGTCAAAGGGTATGCACAGCTTTTGCCTTTAAGATATAGTTCCAAATTGCTCTCCAGAATGGTTGGACTGGTTTACAACTCCACCAAAACAGCTATAGAGTATCTGAGGCCGATTTGAATTCAGGTCTTCCTGACATCAGGCCTGGCACTCTAGCTGCTGTGCCACCTAATTGTCTAATACATTACTGTGCATTGTGTACCAGATTTATTCTACTGATTCACCACTCTATCTTAGTGAGTACCAGATTGTCGTAATGAACAATGCTTTGTAATACAGTTTAGTATTTGACAATGTAAGGTTGCCCTCCTTCACATTTTTCACCTCTGGTTTCCTTGATATCTGTTATTCTTTGTTCTCTCAGCTGATTTTTTAAGGTATACAAGAAGTCATTTCTTTTCTTTACTTAAGAATATTCTCTTTCACTGAGGCCCCTGGAACACAAAAGTCTGTTCTATCTCCTTGTTAAAACTGTGAATATATTGAAAGCATATATTTATTTTCAAAATTAATTAATTTATTTTTATTTTGGGGGGATTCACTTTGATAAGATTTTGAGGGCCAAGTTTTCTCTGCATCTCAGATGATTTTTTTCTTTTTTTTTGTTTACATCTATGACATAATTCTTTGTTTGGTATGGCCCTGAATAAGAAAATTAAACTAGATATAATTATCACTCCTATTGTATTGGCTCAGCCTAGCTATGAGTAATTAATATTTATTTAATTGGCTAGATCAGTTGGTTTTACTGTAAAACATGTTTTGTAATTGTGTTCAAATCATCCCTGGGTTTCTCTTGGCAGGTAACTCCCAAACATTTTATATTGTCTGGAGTTATTTTAAATGAAATTTCTGTTTGCACATCTTGCTGCTGGGTTTTGTTGATAGTATATAGAAATTTTTGTGATTTATTTGGGTTTATTTCATATCCTGCAAGTTTGTTAAAGTTGTTTCAACCAGTTTTTTACTTGGTTCTCTAAGTATATCATTCTATCATCTGCAATATGTGATACTTTTGTTTTCTCAATGCCCCTTTAATTCCTTTGATCCCTTTTTCTTGTCTTATTTCTATAGTTAGAATTTTTAGAACAAAATTGGAAAATAGAGGTGAGGTGACAGTATTTTGACCCAGCAACACCACTACAAGATCTACTTCCAAAGATGATTATTTTCTAAAACATTTATAGCAGCTCTCATTGTGGTGGCAAAGACCTGAAAAAGTGTGGGGATGCCTGTCAACTGGGGAGTGGCTGATCAAAGTGTGTTGTGTAATTGTGATGGAATACTACTGTATGATAAGAAATGATGCTCCTGATGAATTTAGAAAAACATGGATAGACTTGCATGAAATAATGAAGAGTAAAATTATCAGAATCAAGATTATATTTTGTAAAGTAACAGCAATATTGTTTTAAGAACAACTTTGAGTGAATGTCATTTCAACTATTATCAATACCCAGTTAACCAAAATGGATATATAAAGGAATATTATATCTACATTTAGAGGAAGAAGTGATAAATAGAAAGATGTATTGAATGATCAGACAGACATATATGTGTACATATGTATGTGTTTATATATGTATGTATATATACATATGTATATAAATGTGTATATGTACATATGCATATATAAATGTGTGTGTGTATATATGTGTGTGTGTGTGTGTGTGTGTGTGTATATCTTGTGTCTACTGGTAGCCATCTCTAGGGTGGATGGGAGGAAAAAAGGGAAAAAAATGAACTTACATGATAACATTTATTTAAAAGGGATAGTAAATTGTACATATTAGATTTGCAGCTTCATGTGCAATCATCTTTTTATTATACTATGTTATAGAAATACTTGTTTTATTCCATAATTAAAAATAAAATAAGTAACAATCTTAGAAAATATTGATGAGAATAGACATCCTTGCTTCAACCCTGAACTTCTTGGAAGGCTTCAAGTTAGTTCCATTAAAGATAGTACTTACTCATGGTCTTCTTCTTCTCCTTCACCATCTCCTTTCTCTCTCCTTTTTTCCCTCTTCCCTTCATCTCCTCCCATGTAGTCGTAGTGTATGATGTTAGTGATATATTGCTGTAATCTCTATGTTATTATTTTTTTAATTTCTGCAATGACATTTGTTAAGGAAATTGGTCTTATATTTTTCTTTTTCCTTGTTTTAGTTATCAAAACCATGTTTGTATCATGAAAGCAACTTTGTAGAAATCCATATGTGTGTGTGTGTGTGTGTGTGTGTGTGTGTGTGTGTGTATAAAATTTCAAATAGTGTATACAGTATTGGGGTTAGCTGTTCTTTAAGCATTTGGCAAAATTTGCTTGTAAATCCATGCCATCCTTGGGATTTTTTTCTCAGGGAGCTCATTGATGGTTTGTTCAATTTATTTTTCTAAGAAAGAGTTATTTAAGTATTCTATTTCCTTTTCTATTAATCTGATAGTTCATATTTTTTTTAAATAATTATCCATTTCATTTAGATTTTCAGTCTCACTGGCATACAATCAGCAAAAACAACTACTAGTAGACGTTTTAATTTCATCTTTGTTGGTGGGGCATTAACCCTTTTCACCTTTGATATTATTTGCTTTTATTTTCTTCTTATTTTTTAAATCAAATTAACCAGTGGTAATTAACCAAGCTCCTAGTTTTCTTTATTATTTCAGCATTTGTGTTTTACTTTCAATTTTTTTATCCCTCATTTGATTTTCAGAAGTTTCATTTGGATGGGTTTTTTTTTAATTTGCTTTTCTTTTTTTTTTCTTTTCATGTCTGATTCATTAATTTGCTCTTTCTGTCTCTGATTGATGCATATATTTAGATATGTAAATTTTCTCCTAATTATTGCTTCAGTTGCATCCCATAAATTTTGGAATGTTATTTCATCATTGTCATTCTCTTTGATGAAATTATTTATTGTTTCAATGATTTGTTCTTTGACCTATTCATTCCTTTGAATTAGAACATTTCATTTTTAATTTATTTTTTATCTATGCTTTAATAGGCCTTTGTTAAATGTAATTTTTATTGCATTATGGTTTGAAACAGGTATATTCAACATTTCTTCTTTTCTGCATTTGATTGTGATAATTTTATGCCCTAATACAGTCAATCCTCAATTTTTGGGAGGGTAATAGTATTAGAAAATGGTATAAAATTCAAAACCATGAATGCTTATACATTGAATCTCTGTGAAATAGGGATTAGGTTCTTGCAACCACCAAAAATTGTAGTCTTTTGTTAATGATGGCTGAAAATACATTTTTCTGAATACAATTCTTTAAAAAAAAATCATTGGTTTTCTTAATATGCACTTTTCCTAACAGAGTAGCCATGAAATAAACCATAAAATTCTTCAGAGAGAATAGATAGGTCTGTCTGGACAGGAAGGGGAGGGGCAGGTTCAGTAATGTCAGAAGAACCCCTGAAGTAAAAAAGGGAAAGGGGCAAGCTGCCATTCTAATCTCTTTTTCTGCTCCATGGTTGAATGGTTCCCCAATGAAAAGCACATGTCTCTGGAGAAGTTTGCTAGGAAATTGGAACTTGTACTGCTGCCTGGTGCAACTTTCCATAGTGGGATGCACTGAAGAAAAGCTGAGCACCATTCTATTTACCCACAAAGTTAGCAGTCTGTCCATTTTTTACTTCCATCATGCCACTTAAGAGGACACTTTTATCACTTTCTGAAGCAGACTCACAAACTTTTTATGAATACTCTCCTCCCATTTGCAGTATAACAAATTGTTGGTTTGCTAACACCAAACTCATCACCAACACTAGCTACAGACAATCTGGCATGAAGATTATCTAATGTTTTTATTTTCTCACAAAGTTGCATCACTGCTGCATGTTTGGGCTTCAGCCCAAAGGCCTTATACTACTCTTTGGGTACATAATTTCATAAAACTTAAGTTTTAAAGACAACCAATGAAAATATGTATTGAATGCACAGGGAACTCTTTAGAATAGTATGGTTGTTGTTGTGTTTGCCCTTTGTTTTCTAAGAGGACAATGGCATCAGGAAAATGATGACATAACTTGTACTTGACTTTGATTTGAGGGAGTGAGGGCCATGAAGGTCACCAGCCTCACTTTCTCCTCCAGAGTCATCTGAATCCAGTGACCAGATATTCATCAGGATGTCTGGAGATGACACAGGATGCAACGTGAGACCCTGGCCCTTTTAGGCCAAGGCCTTTTCATGTACTCACTTACAGTGAGTTAACGTACATTCAATGAAAAGAATTGGCCCCTTTAATTAGAAAAAAAAAAAAGAAGAAAAATTAAGCAGGGAGGGAAAGACCCTCAGGGTTGCTTATCGAAAGAGAAACAGTTGCCATTGGCATTCACTCTAAACCAGGAGGGTCCAAAATACAGCCATTAAGTGAAACTGGGCAGGGATCTATTGTGGAACAATCTATGAGCTTCAGTGTGAACTGGATTTAAGGTTTTGTGAAAGAAGAAAGAAAGAAGGAAAGAAAGAAAGAAATCTGGCCTGTGAGCCCCAAGTTAAGTGGGCAGCTTCTGGCCATCAAAATTTACTTTCCTTTAGAGAGGAGAAGGAGTGGGAGAGGATGAGCTGAGTTACCCAGCTAACTGGGTCTCCATTCAGGCAACTCAGTCTACTCACAGGTTGTGTTTGCCCTTTGTTTTTGGAAAAAAAAATAACAACAACAACCACCACGATACAGAAGACTAGTGAATGCCTAGTAGGATATTAGCCACTCCACAGACTTAGGCATCACACCTTTCATCTTTTTTTTTTAATTCTCTATTACACATAGCCACAAACGTATGCAGTTGGCAACTTGAAAATGAACGAGATTACTAAAGCAAAATGTATGAATTTTGAGGATTGAGTATACATGCTCAATTTTTGTAAAAGTGCCATGTGCAGCTGAGAAAAAGTTATATTCTTTTCTATTCACTATCAGTTGTTTCCAGAGGTCTATCATATCTAACTTTTCTGAGATTCTATTCATCACTTTTACTTCTTTCTTATTTATTTCATAGCTAGAGCTCTGAGAAGGGAAAGTTTAGGTCCCCTATTATTTTTTTTACTGTCCATTTCCTACTGTCATTCATTTAACTTTTCCTGTGAGAATTTGGGTGCAAGCCATTTGGTCCTACTGTGTTTAATACTGATATTATTTCATTTTCTACAGTTACCATAGTAATTTCCCTGGTTATCCATTTTAATTAAATTTATTTTTCTTTTAACTTTTGGTTTGTCTGACATTGTGATTGCTACTCCATTTTTTTTTAACTTCAGTTGAAGCATAATAGATTCTACTCCAGCCCCTTATTTTATTTCTATGCATGTTTCTCCTTTTCAAATGTGTTTATTATAAACATCATATTATTGAATTCTGATTTCTAATCCATTTTATCTGCATCTGTTTGATGAGTCCATCCCATTCACATTTATAGTTATGATTATAAACTTTTCATTTCCCTCCATACTATTATCTTCTCTTTATCCTTCTCCATATATATAACATCTGCTCCTCTAAATTATGTTTTCCCTCTGACCACTACATCCTTTTCACCATCTTCCCTTTTATGATCATGTATACTCTTTCCCTCCTAATTCCTAATTGAGTAAGATAGATTCCTATTACCAATCAAATATGTGTTTATGTGAATGAGGGAACACGCTTGCATATGCACATGTGTGTGTGTGTTCCCTATTTGAACTAAATTAGATTTAAGTGAGGTTCAATTGTTGCCTGCCCGCCATACCATTTTTGCCTCCAGTATAAAATTCTTCCTTGTATGCTTCTTTTATGCAATTTAACATTCCCAATTCTTCTTCCCCCTCTCTTCTTCCCCCAGGGTATCTTTTTTTTCCTCACCAGTTCACTTTTTTTTTACATTGTTTCAAAATAATTGACACACTCCTGCACCCTCTTTTTATGTAGAATCTTTCAATAATGATAAAGCTTTAGAAGTTACATGTATCATCTTCTCACATAAAAAAGGCAACCAATTTAACCTTATGGTGTCCTTTATGAGTTTTGTTTCATGTTTATCTTTTCACACTTCCCTTCAGTCTTGTATTTGAAAGTCAAATTTTCTATTCAGTCTTGGTCTTTTCATCATAAATGCTTGAAAATTCTCTATTTCATTAAATTTCCACTTTTTATCTTTGAAAAATTATACTTACTTTTGCTGGGTAGATTATTCTAGTTTGTGATTCCAGTTCCCTTGCTTTCAGCAGTTTCATATTCCAAGCTCTCCACTCCTTTAAAATGGAAGCTGCTAAGTCTTGTAGGACATTGACTGTGGTTCCATGGTATTTGAATTGTTCCTTTCTGGCTTCTTGAAGTATTTTCTGTTTAGCTTGGAGGCTCTGGAATTTGGCTATAACATTTTTGAGAGATTTCATTTTGGGAATTCTTTAAGGGGGTTACCATTGGATTCTTTCAATTTCTATTTTACACTATGGTTCTAGGACATTAGGGTAATTTTCTTTGATAGTTTCTTGAAAAACGATGTCTAAGCACTTTCTTTAATCATGGCTTTTAGGTAGTTAGACAATGCCTTAATGGTTTTTTTTTTCCTATTTTCCAGGTCATTTTTTTTGGTTGTTTTTTTTTTGATGAGATACATCATGTTAAAAATATGAGTGTGTATGAGATTCATTCTTTTGACTTTGTTTTATTGTTTCTTGATGTCTCATGGAGTCATTAGCTTCCAGCTGTCCAATTCTAATTTTTAAAGAATTGTTTTCTTCAGTGATCTTTCTAACTTTTTTTTTTCCAATGTGTGGATTTTGCTTTTTTTTTTTAAGTTATTTTCATCACTGAAGTTTTCTGCTTCTTTTTCCACTTGGTCATTTCTCTTTTTCAAGCATTTTTGGGGGTATTTTGGTGCCTTTTTACTAGCTGATAACTATCTTTTAATGATGTTCTTTCTTCACTCCCATTTCTTTCCCTAACTTGTCTTCTATAGCTCATATTTGATCTTGAATTTTTAGAATCTCTTTCAGGAATTCTTTTTGGGTGTGTGTCCAATTCACAGTTGTTGTTTTTTTTGTTTGTTTGTTTTCCTTCAAACTTTGCTTACAGTTATTTTGACTTCATAGACTTTTTTCTGGGTTTTTTCTTGATCTTTCCTGTCACCATAGTGAATTTTTATTGTCAGCTTCTTCTTCTTCTCTCATTTTCCCACCCTATTTCTTGATTTGGAATTTTAAGTTTGGATTCTGTTCCCAGCGTGGGAGTGGGGAAGGTCACTTTCTCAAGCATCAGACTTTTTTACACAGTTGTTTTCAGAGCTATTTCTGGGGTTTGGGAAGCGTTGATACTTCCAAAGTGATGTGATATGGGGAGAGGTGTGGTCTCTGCTCTTCTGGTCTATAATACTCTGGTCTTTATCCAGATGGGCCTATGCTTCCTTGAGACCAGAAGCAAAACTTTTCCTCTGTATCTCTGATCCTTTGGACCTAGAAGTGATACTCTCCCTCAGGATCCCTGATTCTTTGTGAGCAAAAGCCCTAATGTCCTTCAAGGATTACTTTCTTTCTCAACTGAAAATGCTCCTTTGCCCTTGAACTTTGATCCATAAGTAGGTATATGCAATGGAATTGTTGAACAACATCTGGTCCTGGGACTAGTTCTGTATCCATTGCTAGCCCAGAGATTCCCTATAATTTTTTCTGTCTAGTGACCAGGTCATCTCACCATGTCTCATTTGAGAGCTCCTGAAGGTACTGCTTTTTCTGTCACTACCACCTAGTTCCACCGCTGATGTTTCATGCAAATGGACTTCATCCAAGGTTGTCACCCACCCCAGTGTCATAGATCTCTCTTTCTGACCTCCTAAGTTGTCCTGGGCTCAAAGAATGTCCCATTCTGACCTTTTGCTAGCTCTACAACAGTATAACTTTACTTAAGGCATTTTAAAAAATTGTTTAGGGGGGCGGAGCCAAGATGGCGGCGTAGCAGCAGCAACATATCGCAGCTCTCACATAGCCACCCCAAAATACCCATAAAATAGGACTCTAAACCAATCCTGGAACTCCAAAACGCACACAAAGATACTTCCCACTAAAGTCA
>JAQQSU010016655.1:0-10885 GCA_028627135.1 Pseudochirops cupreus | reverse complement strand
AGAAAGAGAGAGAGAATGAGAGAGAGAGAAAGAGAGGAGGCAAAGCATTTGATAAAATTGTAGTTCATGATGAAAATATGTAAAATATTAGAGACTCTTCCTTCATACAGTGAAAAATATCTCTCTTAAACCAAGAGCCCACAAAATATGCTATTGATAAGGCTTAGAAGGATACCAACTAAATTCAGGCACAAAGCAAGGATACCCACACTCACCGCTTTTCTTTGATATCTCATGGGAAATTCCTGCAACTGCATTAATAGAGGAAAATGCTCTCAGAGTGAATAATGGTAATAGAAGCTGAGGTCATTATTTGCAGATGACATGATAGTGTATTTAGAAAAATCCAACTGCCTCCAGCAAAAATTGTTACAGACAATAAGTGAGCTCAATAAAGTCACAGGGTATGAGATTAAGCTACAGAAATCATCTGCCTCCTTACTAGCAACAAAGAGCAAGAAAATAGATTTAAAATAAGAAATGCAAATCACAGAAATGTAAAAAAAACACCTATCAGACACAAGGAGCCACACTGCTCCAATATGAAGGAGGCCGTATATACCCAGAGGGCCAGTCAACCTCCTCTCTTCCAACAGATCAGTTATTTCGTATAAATGGCAAGCTCATAAAATTAACGTATGAAATAAATGATATCAATCTAAATATCGAGGACCATCTTTGTAGACAAGGAAGTTGTAATGGAATTTATATGGAAAAGTAAACTGACAAGAATAGGAAGGGACAGACACACTGACGGGACTGGTGGGTCTTGCGCTCCTGGGCTGCACAACCTCTCACAAAGCACTTGTCATCCAAATGATCTGGGACAGGGCAATAAAGTAAATCACTGGAAGGGAACTAATACTCTGGCCATCCATATACATGGAAGTAAGATCAGTGTTTGGAAAACCCATAAAAAATGAAAACTGTTGAAAGAATCCATTATTTTAAAATTGCATGGAGAAATATTAATGGGCAATTTGGAGGGAAGGGGATTTAGCTGTACATTTTGCATCATATGACCCAGGGAATTCCAGCAGGATAAGCTTTTAACATGAAAACATGAATTCTGGAAAAGATGGAAGAAAATGGAATGAAGTCTTTATTTCCTTTGTAAAGGGAACTTAAAAAAAAAATTCAACCAAAAAAATCAATGGAGAAAAGACAGACATGCTTGACTATATTAGAATTTTTTGAAAGAACAAAAATATAATTAGAAGAAAAAATAGGCTGGGAAAATATTTGCAGGAAATACAACAGATGAAAACATGACATCTAAAATAGATGAAGAAATCACCCTCATTTCTGAATAGATCCCTCTCCTTGTACTATGCAAAGTACACCCCTGTAACAAAGAATAAAAAAAAAAAGGGTCTAACAAACCAAACCAAACTGTCAACCATGGGCCATATACCATGCCATCAAACAGATGATGTTCAGAAAAGGAAGCACCATCTATTAATAGACATTCGAAAAGATACTCAAGCTCACTAATAATGCAAGAGGCACAAATGCAAATCGTTTTGAGGTCTCTTCTCATGCCCATCGAACTGGCAAAAATAATTCAAAGCAAAATCACTAAATGCCGTTGCTGGTGGGATTATGGAGAAATAGGAGCACTCCTTCATTACTGGTGTAAGCAGACACTTGTAGAATCTTTGTGGAGAACTTTCTATCGGTATGCAATTAAAACTGATAACAATAATCATGGTTTTGACCCAAAATGTCATTGTTGGGTCTAAAATCATTATCACAAGACAGAGAGACAGATGTAAAAAACAGGGGTAGAGACAGATAGAAACAGAAAGCAGAGAGGAATATTCTAAATTTTTCATAGCAGGTCAACAGGGTAATGGTTAAATAAATCGTGGTATGTTAATGTAATGGAGTAGCACTATACCATCAAGCCCAACAATTAGGAGAAATGCAAAGAAATCTGGAAAGACCTTCATGAAATAACACAAAGCCAAAAAAGCCTAATGAGCAGAAGTAGGGCATCCTACAGGGAGGAGTCAGCAAGAATGAGGCCTAGGAGGGAGGGATGACATTTTATGAGCTTAAATTATTCATTTAAATGCAAATAATCATTAAGTAAGTCAAGCTGTTGACATTGCTGTCCAATGTTGAGGTTGTGGGGTTTGCCTGCTCTCTGACAGCTCGCTAACAAATGTTAGTATAGACCAAGTGTGGAACAGCGTCCAGGCTGAGCAGCAGTCAAAGAACCTGACTTAGGACTCCTCAGAGGCACCGAAAGAAGCCCCAGAGAAGATGCTCTCCCAGGCCCAGACAATGGGGCTTCCAATAGGGACAAGTGCTCCAAAGGCTTCAAGAGGGTAATGTCTTCTCTGTATTACAGCTATTGGGCTCCCTCCCCTAACTCCCCCCCCCCCCCCCGCCATCTTCTATTTTGGGAGGAGTTCTGCTGACCTGAAACAAGAACTTGAGAAAATAGCAGTGGATAGAGGACATCGGACAACTCCCATCATCGGTCCTCCCCGGAAGCCTCAGAAGCATGTCCTCTCTCCCTGTCCCTTCTCCACTGGGTCCTGCCCCTCTACTTCATGCTTGTGTTATATCATTTAATCAGAAGAGGCATTTTGGTGGCAGCCTCCCATAGCTTCCCCCAATGAATGCTAAGAGCCTTGTTTCCCAAGCAGAGGGCCAAAGGAAGTCACTGGCCATTCCAGTCACGGGGAGTCATCTCTCCAGAGAGTCCCTGCCTAACCCAAAGCTCCTGGGAGGACATGAAGTTCCTGGAGCCCTTGAACATACCCCAGCACATGGTCTTTCCAGCAAGACAAAGGACTGCTGAGAGCCTTGCCCACCCCCTCACCAGGGCGGGTTGCTTCTCCGCTTCCTTACCAGGCGCAGAGACCACACCTTCCCTCTTGTGCCCAGGCTGAGCCATGTTTTGCATAGTCATAGTGGTTAGAGGATAGTTTTCCGTGGGCTTCTGTTTGGATTTGTCTTCCTAAGGTTTGGGTTTTGGGTTTTGTAGAGAGTTTTGGTTTCATTTAGTTGGGAAGGAAGAAAGAAAAGCAGCAATCATTTATTGAGCCCTTACTGTGGGCCAGGCATGGGCAGTGACGTGGCAGTGTTGGGCCTGGAGTCAGGAGAATCCATCTTTGTGAGCTCAAATCTGGCCTCAGATACTTCCTAGCTGTGTGACCCTGGGCAAGTCACTTCAGCCAGCTGCCTCAGTTTCCTCACCTGTAAAATGGGCTGGAAAAGGAAATGGCAAACCAGTCCAGCAGCTTTGCCAAGAGAACCCCAGATAGGGTTTGTATCTACAATGGAAACAGTGGAACAACAACAACAACGTGTGCCAGGCACCATGCTGAGCCTGTAGTGCCTACCGTGTGCTGGACATTGTGCTGAGCACTTTGTAAATATGATCTCATTGGATCCTCACAACCACCCTGGGAGGTCGATGCTGTCATTATACCCATTTTCCGAATGATGAAGCTGAAGCAGATGGAGGGTAAGTGACTGTTTGATCCTGGAGGTAAGAAGGGGCCCATGGTGCTCACTGAGGATGGGGCAGCATGGTCAGGCCTAGGCTTCAGGAATGTCAGCTTCACAGCTTCACAAAGAATGGATTGGGATGGGGAGGAAGACTAGTTAGAAGGCTTTGAGATAGATTGAGGAGAGGCGTTGGTATCCTGGTCTAGGGTTGTGTCCATGGGAGGAGAGGGAAGGATCTGGATACAACAGACACTGTGAAGGTGGAAACAACAAGATTCAGCAACAGATGGGATATGTGCAGTGAGTGAGAATGAAGAGCTGAAGATGACATCAGAACTGGGGGCCTGTGTGACTGGAGCAGAGCAGTGCCCTTGACAGTAATGGGAAAGCTTGGAAGTGGGGAGGACCGGGAGGGAAAGGCGATGCGCTTTGTTGTGGACATGTTGAATTTAAGATGCCTACACGACATGAGGTTTTACATGGCCAAGATAAAGGCATGAAAACCAGGGCGTGGCCATAGTGGGAGGAGCACCAGCGTGTCTCTAGAAGGGAGCAGGTTAGGTACCTCTTTGGACCTCAGTTTCCTCACCTATAAAGTAAAACACAAGACTTAGAGATCTCTAAGCTCCATTTGAGCCAGGACATTCTATAGTCCTAAAAAAAGCTCAACTATAAATCAGAATGTGCTAAGTAAATAAGAGAGGTGCAAATAAACTGAGCGCAGAGGAGGCGATGTACCAAAGCTCATTGTAGGAGCTGTTTTTGGCAAGGACATTCTTGGCCAACTACCGACTGTTTGGGATTGTTGGCCTCTTGGCTTTCTTTCACCCGGAGAGTCTGTGAGCTCAGGCTCAGGGAAGTATGGGAGGATTCATGGAAAAGATGGTGTCTATGAGGAGGGTTTTAACTGGAGGATCAGGAGAAGGGAATGAGGGAAGAACTATGTCCCGAGTATAAAGGATGGAATGACAAAGGTGAAGAGATGTGGGAGTATGCCACCAGGATTAGTTGAGTCCAGGATGGGTATAAAAGCCATGACAGGGAGAGTGTGAAGTACAGCTGGAGAGGTGGGTTGGCTCCAGACTGTGGGAAGCTTTACCGAGGATTTTGGACTTTATTAAGTGATAGAGAGCCACTGAAGGTCTTAGAAAAAAGTAGTAACCAGCTCTATATCCCAAAAAGATCAAAGAAACAGGTAAAGGTTTCATAGGTACAAAGATATTAATAGCAGGTCCTTTCATAGCAGCCCAAATCTGGAAATTAAGGGTGCTCACCTCCTTAGTGGGGAATGGCTACACAAATTGTGGCAGATGAGTGGAATGGAATATTTTTGTGCCATGAAAAATGATGAAATGGGCAATTTCAGAGGACACTGGAAAGACCTCTGTGAACCTCTGAAGTGAGTAGGACCAGAACAATTTATACAATAACAGCATTATAAAACAGCATCTTTTGAAGACTTTAGCTCTCTGACCAATCCAATGGTAAACCAGAAGACTGAAGATGAATAACTCTCTCCCTCCTGCCAAGGGAATGATTGACTTAAAATGGTAACTGAGACCTGCATCTTTGGAGACAGTCCCTGTGGGATTCTGTTTTACAGGATAATGCATATTGGAAAACATATATAAGACTGAAAGGCATTTTCCAACAAATAAGTGGTCAAAGAATATGAACAGTTCTCAAAAGAAGAATTGAAACATATTAGCAACCAAAAGAAGGAATGGACCAAATCAAAATGACCCTGTAAAACCAGTAAACTGACAAAGATGACAAAAGATGAGAATGTTGGTGGGGCTGTGAGGAGATCGGCACACCAGAGCGTTGTTGGTGGGGATGTGAGGAGATCGGCACACCAGAGCATTGTTGGTGGGGATGTGAATCAGTACAACCATCTGGAGAAGGAATTTGGAATGATGCAAAGAAAGTGACTGAAATATGACTGATATTTTGACTCAGATACCCCACTACTGGGCATATATGCCAAGGAGATCACTGATAAGAAGAGAGTCCCTTTATACACCAAAATATTTCCAGTAGTGCTTTTCTGTGGTAGTAAAGACCTGGAAACAAAGTAGATGCCCATTGCCTGGGGACTCAAGAAATTACGGTACATAAACGTAATGGAATATTACTTTGCATTATGAAATGAAAAATGTGAAGCATCCAAAGACATGAGGATGGATTGACTTGGTCTGACACAGTGAAGGAGAGTGCTGAGAAAACAACATATGCAATAATGTAAATGGGAAGCACTAAGTAAAAGCGCATGTTGCAAAATGATCAAGAGAAAGAACGGCCCCTTGGGTGCTCCAGGAGAACAGTCCGACCCCTCTGCAGAGGTGGGAGGGCCCAAGCGGGACGCACTTTGTGGAGCTCCAGACTTTTAAGACATACTGGTCAGTTTGACTGGCATCTCTTCTTCCTCTTTTTCTTAATTTAAACGTATTCATTATTAGAGATGGCCCTCCAGAAGTAGAATGGGGGGGGGGGGGAGTGTGAGAAATTTTGGTGATGTAGAAAACAAAACACTTTTTAAAAAGGAAAAGAAAAATAGTTGTTATGGTGCTTTTCTTTATTGTTCGATTGAGGGCAGTGAGAAGGGGAAACATTAGATACTCTTAAAATTAAACTATTTATTTAAGATTCTAACTAATTGAGAGTTATTTAATAGTTTAATTAACTGACCAATCAATTAATTTACTTAATATTTTGAGCCAGAATTCAGGCTCTTTGAAGGCAACGGCGCTCCTTCCTTTTGAATTTGTGTCCTCAGTGTTTAACGCAGTGCTTGGCACATAGTAAATGTTTAATAAATGCGTTTTTCATTCATTCATTCATAGCCAAAAGTTAGAAGTAAAGGCAGATTTTGGTTTTAGATTAGGAGACACATCTAATAGCTGGAGCTGACCCAAGTGGGATGGGCTCTCTCTCAAAGGGGAGGTTTCTTATCCCAAGAGGTCTCTAAGCAGAGGCTGGATGGTGCCTCCTTTGGGAGGTTGTGAATCGGATTGCATGTTCCTTCTTGGTTGGCCTAGATGGACTTCAGGATCCTTGCTTCCCAGGAGAAGCCACGAGCTGGAGGGGGCAGAGCAACGGGTTTGACTCCCACCTCCAACATTTATCAGCTTTGGGACCACAGATAGGTCATTTAATCTCTTATAAAATGGGGATTAAAAATCACATCAATATCGGTGCCATCGGACTGTCATGGAGCTCAGGGGTGCCTGTGTTTGTAGCGCTGCAAAGGTTCGAAGGGGGTCTGGCACTTGTTGCTGCTGCTGCTAGTGCTGCCTTCCAACCCGGAGGTTCCATTCTCTGCCGAGGTAACGTGGGGGAGGGCAGATGCTGCAGAGTTGGCCTTCACCAACCTTAGTGAGCACTACAGTGGAGGGGGAGGATGGAGACGGGAGCCTGAGATGACTCAGAGCTTCCCGGCTTAGGCGACTAGCAGAAAGCAGGAAGTCAGGATAAGGCACCAATTTGGGAAAGAAAATGACAAGCTCAGTTTTGAAAGTGGGGAATCCAATGTGTTAGGACCATGTGACTCAAGGGTGTTAAGTAATTACAGGCAAGAGGAAAAAAGAAAGGGAGAAAGGAAAAACAGAGGGGGGGGAAATATTCTGAGCTCACATCCCCATTCTCTACTTAAAAAAAAACAAACCACATACTAAAGCACACAAGATTGGTGCATCAGTTTCCCCACAATAATCCTGCACTCAAAATAGAAGAAAAACACTGAATTAATGGAACACATTTTCATTTTAAGGTAAAAAAGAATCATGACTCATAACATCAAGGAAAAAATAAATCCTTTTATGGATGATAAATATAGGAATGGTGTCCCTTCAATTTTTTCATTCGGCCAATGAGCTATCAGGATGGAAAAGGGCCCATCACGCCTCTGATTCCATTAAGAGTCTGAGTAAGGACACACAGGGTGGAGCTCCCTTCCTGCTTCTCCCCTGAATACCATTATCCCATGGGACCATAGGGATCCCTCTTCCATGGCTCTACTATGAACCCCTGAAACGACTCCCCTGACCATCAATTCCCCTTAAGATGGGCACCAATACACAGCCAATAAACTCCAGACACAAATGTGAATTATAATGTATTCTCTGTTACACATGGGACATCTGTATCACACAAATAGATAGAGGATGTGTGAAATGGAAAATCTGCTTTGCTAAACCCATCCAAGGGACCCCAAGCAAAGGATCCACCATAGCACTCATCATTCTAGGCACGAGCATGGATGCTTCCTTGATGAGGTCCCCTTCCCCACGTACCAACCAGGGAGATTCTGTTCCCACAACCTAACAAAATATGTTACAATCTAATCACAGCCTAGTGTTACCACCATGGCTTGTCAGGGTAAGAGATGCTTATCTCTACTCCCGTAGTCTTCAAATTTCAGAGGCAAGATCAAGAAAAAAGGGGAGGGGGCTTTCCAGTCCTTCCCCCCCTACTTACCCCACCAAATGTCTTGTTATCTATTTTGGGTTTGCATATGTATACATCATCTCCCCTGGTTAGATCATAGACTCCTTGAGGGCATCGACCATAGTACCTTGTCATACTCAACACCCAGCTCAGTGCCTGGCACATAGGAGGAGTCTAATAGTGCTTGCTGATTTTCTCCTTCCCCCTCTCCCCTCCCACCAGATCCTGGCATCTGCCCCCTGGAACTCTGAATTCTGATTCAAGATATACCAGTTTATCTTGTCCAAAAGCAGGCATCTAAGACATGTCCGCACCATTTCCAAACAATGCCAACCCATGGATACTCTTCTTCCCCTTTGAGCAGCCTTTAGGTACTGTGCCCTTCTCCTTTTAGGTTATAAATTCCTTGAGGGCAGGGAACTATCTTGTCTGCATTTGGATTCCCAGCAAACTAAATTAGGTCATTAGCAGGCACAAAAGTAGTTAATAAGTGCCCACTGAGAAGTGATGAAGACCTGAACTAGGGAACCAGACATATGACTGGAGGGGGACAGATTGAAGAATTATTGTCCAGGCAAAAGTGACAAAACTTGGCAGTTAATCGGCTCTGTGGGAAGGCAGGGGAAGTGTCACAATGTACAGAATGGTGGGCTATGTTCCTGATTGGCTTGAGAAGTTGTGATGTCACTGCTACCGCGAGAGACCTTTTTCAATTTCAATGGTCATGGATTAGATCAGGGAAACAAATTCCAAATCCTCAGCCTCTGAGGAAGCACTTTAAAAAAAAATGGAATTGTGAGTGAGTTTCCGAGTTACAGGACAGCTCTTTATGGCCACATCTTGTAACATGCCAGAGAAGCAAACATGATGAGCACAGAATTTCAGAACTGGAAGAGACTTCAGCAGCACCTAGTCAAAATTGTCTTTGATTAAGAACCCCTGTCTCTGGAGCACACCTGCCTTTGTTTAGAGACCTCCAGTGATGGGGAGCTCACCACCTATCAAAGTGGCCCATTACACTTTTGGACAGGGCTCATTGTTAGGGAGTGTTTCCTGTCCTTCACCTTGAATCTACTGCAGGAGGTAGGTGGTGAGCTCCCTCTTTCTGGATGTCTCCAGACAAAAGCTAGATGGCCATTTGTTGAGGATTCTGAAGAAGAGATTCTCATATAGGAATCAGCTCAACTAGCTGAGGACTCTGAGGGCTTTGCAGTGCCACAATTCTGTGAAATGGATCCTTCTCCCTGAATAAGGCATGGCTGTGCTCCTTTGTCTGGCTGTGCTCCTTTGTCTGGCTCCCAGTGCATCCACCACTTTTCCAGAATTCTGTTCTTGAAGCCCTCCTGACATTTGAGCTCAGAGTCAAAGAACATTCTTTATCCTTCTGGTCCCTTTGCCTTTGCTCAGCCCGGACTCAGTTGCCAGGAACACCTCCTCTCCCTTTAGCCTGTGAAATTATTGCTCATCTCCTAAACCCTAAACCTTCCCTCTAGAAAGGTTTCCTTAAGCCCCTCCCTCCCCTTCATTAATTCAGAAAAACCATTCCTGAATTTTCCTTAGGGACTGTCCTTAGTATCCTGCTTCCAGGTCCCCGTTCAAAAGCAGGAAAAATCACCTCGACAAAGGTTCATTAGCACCTCCTCTGTGCTCCCAGGAGGGGATTGGACGCTTGTGAGCCCCTTCCTCCCCTCAAGAGGCTATGAAGGTGGGGAGGGGGGGGACAGTCAAGGAGTGAGTGAAGGACCAGAGTTCATTATCTTCTCTGCCTGCTACTCAGCCCCTCTTTGCCACTCCCCAATTGCTTTTAAAGGCACCCCCATCCTCCCTTTCCCCTAAGCTTTCGACTTAGACATGTGTCATCCTCAGCTCCCACTTCTCACCCGCTTTCACCCCCATCCAGTCCGTTGCGAAGTCCTATTGATTTCACCTTTGCCGCATTTTTCCAACACGAGCTTTCTCCCCTCTGCCCTTGTCCTTAGCCTCCTGCAGACTCTCCTTCCCTCATGCTTAGACAATCAAAATGGCTGCTGTAGGTGGGGGTACAAGTGGTCTGCCTGCCTCCGGTCCCCTCCCACTCCAGTCCATCTTTCCCACTCAGTCACCAAAGTGTTCTTCTTACAGCATAGTCTGACCAAGTCTCTCACATATTCCCCTCCCCCCCCCCCAATAAAGTCCAGTAGTTCCCTATCACCTCCAGGGTCAAATATAAAATCCTTCAAAGCCCTTCATCGTCATCCACCTTTACCTTTTCAGTCTTCTTATGCCTTACTCCCCAACTTAGACTCCTTCACACAGTAACACCAGCCTCTTCAGTGTTCCTTCCCCAAGCTCCTCCACCTCTCAGCGCCAGACATTTTCTCCAGCATCTCCCATGCCTGGGATGCTCTCCCTCCTATTAGCTACTTTGTGGCTTCTCTGGCTTCCTTCAGGTCTCTCCTCAAATACTGCCATCTGTGGGAGGGCTTTCCCAGCCTTTCTTTTCTCAAGGCAGGTGCCTTCCCTTAGAGATCGCCTCAGTTTACCCTTTAGAGAGCTTGTCTAGAAAGAGATGCCTAAATGTGGTCACTAGAGTGGGAGCTCCTTGAGGACAGGGGCTGGGGCTGCCTTGGCCTTTCTTTATAGCCCCAGCACTGAGCACAGGGCTTGGTCTACTGCAGAGAACACACCTGATAAATATTTGTTGACTTTGACATATAAATCTGGGAATCATAGATACCAAGATGATATCTATATTCAAATGAGGCTATGAATGTAGAGAGTGTCCAAAGAGCATAACCACTAACATCCCTAAAGCACTTTAAGCAACGAACAGTGATCAGTCAGTCAGCAAGTATTCATTTTGCAGAAACACTTTGCTCAGAGGAGGAGGAGAAGGAGGAGGAAGAGAGGGAGGGGGAGGAGGAGGAGAAGAAGGAGGAGGAGGAGGAGTGGAGGAGGAATGGAGGAGGGGGAGGAGGAGGACGAGGAGGGGGAG
>JAQQSU010016654.1:0-10885 GCA_028627135.1 Pseudochirops cupreus | reverse complement strand
CAGGATAACCCAGGATCTAGCAGCTTCTACATTAAGGGATCAAAGGGCCTGGAATATAAAATTCTGGAGATCAAGGGAGCTTGGATTAAAACCAAGAATCACCTACCCAGCAAAACTGAGTATGATGTTCCAGGGGAAAATATGGTCATTCAATACTAATATGTTTATATACATTATATTTGCGTTTTTAATTATGGCCTTGGGTGGGGAATAAAGTAAAAAGTGCACAGCCAAGAACAAAAGAGAACTGGAAGGCAGCACAGAAAAACTGGGTAGCTCTGAAAGCAATGTGCATATTTATTACATAGGTTTTCTTGAAATGGACATCTGTTTTATGCTGAATTTTCTGTTATGTTCTGCTGTGTACATGGGAAGATTTTTTTCTTTTTTTTGTTTTGTATTTAAGTTTAAAATAAATAAAAAACTTATTAAAAAATGAATAATTTCTCCTCCCTCCTTACAGTGCTGCTGCAAATGTTCAACCCCTGATTGGTGGTGAGAAGGATTCCCTTTCCTGAGTGTGGATGGGGCGTGCTCTGATGGAGACAGAGCGCCTGTGGCCCCCTTGGGGCAGCTCCACTCACATTCCCGAATGTTGATGAACTCCTGGTTCAGCTCCTGGTCGCCGGTTTTGCTATTTCTCAGCCTGTTCACGACATGAGCGCGGTCGTAAATGTGGTGGCCCACAGCCATCTTCTCTACGCCACTGTCGGAGTCCTTTAATGCTTTCCGGGTTTCTTTAATCTACACAGTGAGAGAGAAGCACACACCAAAGTTCAGGGTCCTGAGGACCTGACATGCCCCTAGACAGCAGACAAGGCGACAATCTCCCACTTGACCCTGAAGGCCATTTTCTGGCCTACTGAGGCCAAACCCCTTATTTTAGGGGTGAGTTGGGGAGACCTAGGGTTTAAGTGACTTGCCTAAGAGTTCACACAAGTGAACACACAAGTCATTTAATCCATATTTGTAATGTGGACAAAAGACTTGAAACGGCCAATTTTCAAAATTTGAGAAAAGTCACAAGTGTCAGAGAAACCTGCCTTCAAGTTGCCAGGACTCACATAGTATCCTGGGCAGAGCCAACCCCCCAAGAGAGGGTGAGCTGGGTTCAAGTGCTGCTTCTGAGACCCTGAGCGAGTCACTTCAACTGTCACTGCTCCAGGCAGCTCACTCAGACCGTGCTGTCCAGAGTGGCTAACAGGCATCAGTGGGGAGAGTTTCCTCACTTGGGAATGCTCCCCTCCTCCCATCGTGAAGTACCATAGCAAGGCTCAATAAATGCCCTTGGAACCTGGAAACTTACAGTGCTTTTCAATTTTCAAGAACTATATGAAAGGAAAGGCATCTTGTTGGTATGTGACAGGCTGCGGGATCCAAGACAGAGGAGGGTCCTCAGAGGCCCCACCTAACCCAACCCTCTCATTCTATAGACATGGAAACTGAGACCTAGAGAGGGAAAAGACTTGCCCAAGAGCCAGGATTCATGCTCTAGTCTTTTGACTCCAATTCTGACACCCTCTCTGTACTCTGAAGTCAAGATCCAAATGAGGGTCACTGGGGGCATACTAATCCTAGCCACAGCTAACATTTACTCAGGGCACTGAAGTTGGCAAATCACTCTACAAACACCATTCACCTCACCAGAATTTCACAACAACTCTGAGGTAAGAACCACAGGTATTATTTTCACCACTTTACAAATGAGGAAACTGAGGCTGGCGAAAGTCAAGTCCTTTGTTCATGGTCACAGAACTAGTGTCAAGTGTGGGCCTGGAACCCAGGCCTTCCTCCTTCTTAGCCCCTGAGACTCCCCTGGGATCACCCAGGACAGCCCCACAGTGTGATCCCAAGGCCTCTCCAGAGCCAAACATGGAGGGCTGGGGGTGATGCTAGTGATGCAGGAACAGAGGAGGCCAGGGTGCCCCGGGGGCACCCTCTGGGGGGGTTTCTCTTCAGTTATTCTGATAGTCTACATCATTACTGACTAGAGAAATGTAAATTAAAACAGCTTTAAGATATCCTCTCACACCTATCTACCAGACTGGCTGAAATGATAGAAGGGGAAAATGACAAATGTTGGAGAGGACATGGAAAAACTGGGACACAAATACATTGTTGGTGGAACTGTAAACTGATCCAACGTTCTGCAGAGCAATGTGGAATTATGCCTAAAGAGATATAAACCTGTGTATACCCTTTGATCCAGCAATATCTCTATGAGGTGTGCTGCCCAAAGTGACCAGGGGAAAAAAGAAAAAAAAAACCCATGTTCTAGAATGCTTATAGCAGCTCTCTTTGTTGTGGCAAAGAACTGGGAACTGAGGGGATGCCCATCAACTGAGGAATGGCTGAATAAGCTGTGGTAGGCGAATGTGATGGAACACTACTGTGCTCTAAGAAATGATGAGCGGGGTGGTTTTAGAAAAACATGGAAAGACTTGCACGAGATAAAAAGAGAAGTGAGCAGAACGCTGTATGCAGTAATAGCAATACTGTTTGTAATTGTGAACAACCAAGTTATTCTGAGTCCTTTAAATACTCAAATCAACTATGAAGGACCTAAATGAAGAAAGATGCTACCCACCTTCAGAGAAAGAACTGTTTAACAGAAGTATGCATAGTGTGGTTTTACATAAATTTATAAGTCTGCATCCAAAAGTGGCCTTCTCTAGGGTGGGGTTGGGAGGAAGGGAAGGAGACGGTTTAGAACTCAAAACGTAACAAAAAATAAATAAATTTAAAAAGGTAGGAAGGCCCTATGCAAAGATAAAGCAATCTAGGAATGTCCACTATGGATAAAGAAGTTAGGGAAGAGAGCCTAGAGACGCTTCAGAACCAGAGGCAGTCTACTTAAGGCAATCTTTGTTTTTTTAAACTTAAGGCGATATTAAGGATGGTTTTCCTTCTCAATGACAGTCTGTCAACGAAAAACAGTAAAGTCTCAGTGACCTCTTCCTAGATGAGGAGAAAGAAGGGCTTTGGGCCAGCTATGTTTCCTCAATAATGTTTTCACCAAAGATTTCAGTTTAGTGATCAGAAATCTATTTGGTTTGGTTCTCCTTCTGCTAAATGAAGCCACTGCTCTGACGTTAAGGGAACAGAAGAGCTCTAAGACAAATGGAGACAGAGGCAGAGCAGAGAGCTATGAAAACGAACTGAGAGGAGAGGCTGTCACCAGGTTCTCTTCCCTGGCCTTGGGCCCACAACACGGTCACAGCATATAACATTCAAAAGCTGAAGGAAATGACTGCTTTCCCATGAGCTTCTGTCAAATGACTGCTGCCCGCAAGTGAAAGGCTCTGAGTAAGAAAGGTAGGGTGAGGTGGTTAAGGCAAGGCACTAGAAAAGGCAACTTTCTAGGCCTCCGTTTTTTCAGAATTATGGCAGTAGATACAGGCTTGATTAAAACAAACAATCTGGGATACTGGAAGGTTCTCTGAGAGGGGGACCATGGTGGGGAGGTTACTGGAGGAAATAATAGATTTTTAGGGAAAAGAAGCCATCACAAACTTATTTTAAAAAAAGAATAAATTTTTAAGAAAACATTTTTTTAAAGTCACCAAAATAGCAGTAAGCTTTTACAACCTGTTTCCAAATACTCACCCCCCCAGGAGCTCTTCGGGTCTGAGAAGAAGCTTGGAAAACCTTTGGTGGCTCATTACCAACTTTGGAGAAGGTCATAATGGAAGAAGAACAAAAGGAGTGTCCTTCCGGGTCGACTGACATATCACTCTACAGAGAGAAATACAAAAAAGACGAGGCTCAGAAATATGCCCTTCATATTCCTGCATCACCATAACATGAGAAAGAATCAAATAAACGGCAAGAAGTTAGTGAGAAAATCGGTTAAGGACACTCTACAATCCTTGTGGAGTAGCTCAGTGGAGCTTCTAAGGAGCAATACCAACCAACTAACCTCTCTCCCACCTCTGCTGAAGCATCCAGTGTAAATGCCAAACAGCCCGGCCGCACGAGGGGAGCCTCCGATCTGAGCCCACAGGTCCCCTAACATAAACTAGACCCAGCTGAGTCCCTCTATAAACTCTAATCTATTCAGGAGACATCCGGAGGGGTTTTGCTTTTGCCCAGGATGCCCAGGATCCTCTGGAACAGAAGAGGATCTCTCTGAGAAACACTGAAGAGGGACTGAATGGCCCACAGCTCCACTAGCTCTTCAAAGTCAGCCTGGACACAATCCCTGGGGCAACAATGGGCCTCTGGGGTGTCCCTCAGAAAGTGAGTGAGGAATCTGGGTGCCCCAGGGCATGCTGCTGACGCTGCTTGGTGCCACCTTCTGGCCTCGATGCCCCTTCATTATGCAGGCTCCCCCCACCAGGAGTAAATCAGACCCTGGGAGGCATCATCCCATCGCCCTAGGGGTACCACACTTGCTAATTTCATTCCCTAGGCAGGAGCAATCATCTAGTAGTTACCTTTACAAATTTGCCTAATCTAACAAATTCTACCCCAGAACTAAACAAATTGGACGACTGAAATTCCTGAGGTGGAACCCTCTTTTAGGTTACAAGAGATTTTTGTCTTTGGTTAACAGCTTTAGGTCATTGTCTGTTTGCTTCCTCCACAGAATTCCCATTACATCTATTAAAGCTTCGGTATTCTTTTCAGGGCAGTCACAGTCAGGTATTAGAGTGAAACCTATAAAGGCAAGAACCATTTGCTTCAGAAAATGACTTAATTTTTATGTTGCACTTTACAGGGTTCTATGAACTATTATTTGAAGACTTTTTAGAGTCTTTTTCAAAATTACTATTGCTTCTATGACCCCCTTCATTTCCAAATATACCTGCCGCCCTCCCAGCAAGCTGTTCCCTGTAGTGCTGGGTCTATCACAAACAAGAGGAGGAAAAGGTCGCTCAGTCGCCTGTGGAGTCGAGACAGTGGAGGCCGTGTTCTGCACCCACAGTTCCCACCACCTTGAAGACATTATCGTAACTTAAAGTATCAACTGATATTTAATACTTACAAAACGTCTTTGTAAATCCTGCATACCGCGTCGCATATTTGACATCATTCTGTCCATTGCCTGAAAAGGGCTGACATCTGTATTCTACAGGATATTAGGAAGGGAGTTATTAACGTGGCAGAAACAAGCCAACATCCCCAAAACTTACAGGTCACAGAAAATACATCAGGTTCATGCAATCAAGTCACGCGCTCACGGGCCAAGCAGGCGAATCTGGAGGTGCACAATTAGAGCAAAATTGTGTCCAAAAATAAAGGCAAACTCAACACTCCGTGGGGGGAGAAGTTCAGAAGTGGCTCTCAATTCATTCTTCAAAGCAGCACAACCCCTGCGCGCACCACCCACTAGCCTCTCTGGCAGCCGTCCTTCAGCCTGCCCAGACGCCCACCACCGCCGCCCTGGATCGCCGGCCACCGGGCAGCTCTGCGACAGCAGTTTTCTGACTGATTCCCCACCGCTTCACAGGGTCGTCCCTTCTCCCTCCAGCGCCAGGGCACAGTCTGGGGGCAGCGTGGGTGCTATGAGGCCTGCTGTGCTCAATCCACGCTCTCTCCTCCCTCATCCCTAGCATCGCTTCCTCTGCTCCTGCCTCCTCTCAGACCAGGCTGGTCAAGGGCCGCCCCCCCACAGCTTTAGCATCTCTCAGGGGCCCTCGCCTTCTCTCCGCCAGCACAGGTTCTAAGTATGACAACTCGCTTCCCACCCCACTGGTGATCGTGACCTCTTCTTGTAGATCGATGTGTCGGCCTTTTGTCCGCAGCCAAAGGCACCGTTCTAAACAAACTTCCCTATCCTGCCAGATTCCTCAGATCCATAAACTGTTATTGATGATTAAATAGCCAATGATAACTTTACAAGTCATTTCTAAAAGGTGTAATGAATTAGGTCTTATATCAGAATATTTGGAAATGAGAGGGAACAGAAATGGGAATGCAGGAGTTAGTGGGAGATGAGCAGGCAATCCCTTGAGGGGAAGGTGGAAGGTAAGGGCTGGCCCCTAAACTCTCTGCTCCCCTCTCTCCTTGACCTTACTTCACTCCTGCCTCTCCCCGGGCCCTGCTCCTCTGGGCCCACATTGCTCATTCTTGAATCTACAATTTCATTCTGGCTCACTTCCTACCATGTGCAATCCTGAGGTCTTTCCTGACTTTAATGCCGCCCATCCATCCTCTTTCAACCACTTGCAAAATGGTGCGTTCCGTTCCAACCACCAGGCATAACTCAAACTGTTCTCCTGAATGCCACTAATGGTCCTATTTATTGCTCAATCCAACAGCCTCTGCTCAGAGATCACGCCAGAGTTTCAAAGTCCAAAATCCTCTCCGTTTTACATCTAACTGGAGCCTAGGGATTTAACTGGGACCCAGAGAAGTGAAATAACTTGCCCACGGTCACCAGGCTAGTAAGCAGCAAAGCCAGAATTTGAACCCAAAAGTCTTTCCTCCGACAGCAGTATTTTGTCCTCTCCTAACTGAGCAGCTAAATCTTAGGTCCAGGGTACTGGAAGCCAGTATCAGATAATGTAATCAAGAAGAACGGAGTTCAAATCCTGTCACGCTGGTTGTATGATCTAACCTCCCTGTGCCTCAGTTTCCTCACCTCTAAAAGAGGGTTGGATTTGGTTGCTGAGGTCCCAACCCTAAGTCTGCCCCTGTGAGCCCTGCAGTGATGCAATCGGCCCTTCCTGGCTCCCTCCATACCCGAGCCCTCTCAGACAGACAGGCTGCTCACAGCTCTGCTGGTCAATCTTCTTCATTGACCACTCCCAAATCTACCTCCCCAGTTCCAGCCTCTCTCCAAAATTCCAATGCCGTGGTTCCATTTCCTGCTGAACATTAACTGAATACCTCCCTGGAGCCTCCAACTCCATCTGTCCCAAACCAGACATTGCCTTCCTTATTTCTGTTATCCATTCAGCCTTTTACAACAGTCACCCCTGCCTCTACACTCTAACCCACCTAGGGCAGGGAGATCAATTTTCCTAAAGCACCATTCTCTGACCTTGTCACTGCCCTCCCTGAATGCCTCTATTGACCTCCTCCACCCACAGGACAAAGTTCAAGGTTCTTTGCAATAGGGTCCCAACCTCACTGAGGGTCTCCTAGACATTCTCTGTGCTTCAGTGGGAGCTGTGCCCTTCCTTGTTTCCTGAGCTGAACCCTCCCAGTCTCCCAGGCCTTTGCTAGTGATGTTTCCTCCATGTCCTTCCCTTCTCACCTGCACTCATCCAACTCTTCCCCACACTTGGGACCTCTCCCTCTTCTGAACTCACAACTGCTGTGGATTTTCCTGAGTCGCCTCATCCCAAGATACTGCTCCTTGTGTATGACTCATTCCCTTCTCCCAGATAGCTCTCTGAGGCTGTTTCTCTCCCCTGTGGTGCCTGCCACAATGCTGTGTGGTATTTCAATAAATATTTGCTGAATTCCATCGAATTTGAGCTTGCGTCTCAAACCTACAACAGATGTTCTTTAAAGAACTTATGAGGAATAAATACTTAGGACAAAGAACAAACTAAATGAAAAAGAAAATGTTAAAGCCTCGTTTCAGTGAAATACGTCAAGCGAAGGCGGCACGGCGGGGACAAGAGGCGCCTTTAGTGCCGCCCTCCTTCCTGTCTTCTCAAACAGGACCTCAATTTAAACCTCAGATAGCTAGTGATCAGCTTTCCAAACATCTCCCCAAGCCAGTTTTCCGTCAGAGATACTATCCTACAACCACATTTTAAGGCAAATGAGAACAGAACAGAAGCCACAAGGCTGCTTCTCAGTTGGCTACAGTACCAAATAAATCATGGCCTACAAAATCCCAGGGAGAGAAGCAAGAACTGCACTCGATGCTTAACTACACACATACAGGTAAATACAGATAGAGATTATCTATAGCAAATTTAAAACATTAGGTGAGCACTTACCATCTTTCTCCCAAAAACTTCTTTAGCCAGATCCCTGAATTTTCTCAGGATATTCAAATTAATTTGAATACTTACCCAATACAGACACAATGAAGCTAAATCTGTCTAGAAATGTCCTAAAATGCTAAATATCTTATTTGGTTAAAATTTAAATACAAATTGAGATTAAATCAATGCACATATTTCCAACCTCAATCATGAGGTTAATGGACATGTATACAAAAAATCAGTGCTTTAGTTAAAAGACAAAATTTTAAAGTGAACTCCAGCAAAACAAAACCAGCTAGAAAGCCAAGCATTTCATAATACAAACCATTGCACCAAAGCTGCCAAAAGGCATGAGGGAAGAAGGACCACCAAAGCTGCCAAAAGGAGCAAGGGCGTGGCTCCTTGCCTGGAAGAAAAACTTTCAATTACTCTTATTGACGGCATTGACTGCATGGCAAGGCCTCAAAAGACAGGAATGCAAAGTGCATAGTCACAAGGCTTACAGCCAGAGAAATTATATGGCCTTTTAATTTTAAAAAAATAGGGCCTTTTTCATGTTTTGTTATCTGTTTATGGTCACAGTCAGAACAGTGTAGTTATAGAGCAAGAAAAACAGTTTTCTTCAAGCAAACAGGAAGACCATTTATCACTGGGAGCATGACTGGCGGCCACTAAAGACATATCAAAGACTGGATTAAGAGAGAGATTTTTAAAATGAAACTTCATATTTCATACCAAAGTTAATTAAAAACATAAGGTACCATGATTAAAATGCTATCTTCTTTCCTTTCTACCCAGGAGACCAGTTAATCTAGTCTGCTACAAATATTGATTTAAAACAAAAGTCATTTTTCTCAAGGTAACTAAATTTCAAAAGGTTAAAGTTGTTCCTAATAACTTCCTAAGTACACATTTTATGTAAAATAAGAAATTAATTTAGACCAGCAATGAAATATATACTTGGTTTCTAAAATATTTATAGGTCCTCCAGGAGAGGGGAAATCCATTTTGCCCTAAAAGTAGTCCCAAAGGTCACTGAAAGAGATTCCAAGTAAGTCTTTAATTATATAGGAATGGTAGCTGGGCCTACAATATTAAAAACACAAGGAACTTTGGGATGAAACCACTCCCTGCATTTTTGCTGCAGCTTAGGGCCCTAGAAAGTTGCCCACAGCACTCCCCTGAGAGGCCTTCCCCTCTGAGGCCGACCTCTTTAGTTATGATGCCATCTAGCCTCTTTTTCATCATACAGAAGAATCTTTAAGAACAGATAAATACTTGGGGCATTTGCAGGACTCTAGGTTCAGAGCTGGAGATCACTGTAAAGATAATCTACAGGGAGGTACTTGGCCAAGGTCACAAAAAGGAGAAAGGGCTGGCATTAGAACCCAAGGCCTCCGACATTGTTTTAACAGATGCCTTTAACAACGTCAAAGTCACTTCCTACAAGTTCCAAATGCCAGAAAGAAATTGGAATTCCTACAGAAAAAGTGTACAGCATATCTTTCCACCACTAGGTGAGAGATAATAATACTCCCCTCATTGAGAAAATATAGGAATCATATATTTGCTATGAAATTAACACAACAGGAACTCAAAAATAAACAGAATTGTATAGAATCAGATGAAACAGATTAATATAAATATGAGGGATTTTTAAAGCACAATAATTGCCAAGAATGTTGTTATCTTTGTAATATATTAGTATGATATACTGTTTATATACTAGCAAAATCACAGTAATAACTGATACTTATGTGTGGGATTCAGAGATCCCTAAAACAGTAACTCAGAGACGTCTCAAGGTGAAAATAGGTAAAGGTTTCTTTATTAGAATCTCGTGAGAAGCAGGCAGTCCAACCCCTGAAAATGTCCGGGGCTGGAGGGCCGCCAGACCAGGGCAGAAGGACTAATTTATGCCAGCCAGGTGAGTGGGGGTAGAGTTTGGGAGAGGTTTCAGGATGAGTCTTTACACAAAGCAAAGAGGTTAATAGCTAAACCTCACAAACTAATGAATCTGCTATTTTTGAGGAGTTATATTACTGTTATTCATAGTTTAAAGCTGGCCACTAAAACAAAGAAAGTAAACAGTTCTCTACCTGAGGAATGCTTTCAAAAGGATTAACCATAGAGTCAATATTTTTAGGCTGGGGAGAAATACAGCTTTACAACTTATTTGCACAGGCTGACAAACTGATATTACATACATAGGCACCCAAAAAGGAGTGAGATTTTACAGACAAAGTCACCCCAAAAATATTACAAAGGTCCCTCAACACCTGCCCTTAACAGATAAGACACAAATTCTTTTGGGGATCAGGGACAAAAGTCTCAGCTTCTCAGGCTGCTTCATGCTGAGAATGGACGTGGAGCTGTTCCTGTCTCAAATCAGTCAAGGGGGGTGGAGGGTTGCTGCGGCCAATGTCCAGAACTTGGTAGATGCCAGATCCAACTGTGCGGGGTGGCACTTTGGGCAGTGGCTCACCCTGAGCCATCATGGAATGCACCCAGCCTAGAAGACACAAATCTAGAAGAAAGATTAAACAAACAAGAGCCAAAAGCAAGTAGGAGAAAAATGACCAAAAGTAGAGTGAGCATGGGCTAGTATAATCCATTACTCAGACTGTCCTTTACATTTCTACCTGTTACATTACTAGGTACCTCATATGATATTATTCACTAACATGACTGTAAACCTTAAACAAAAGAGGTTTCTGACTTAAAACTCACCACTGAATAGCAGACATACATACTTGTTCTACAAAGCTTATCTATCCTCTAACTATACTCACTTTAGAAGAAAGAGATACTTCAGAAATTGAATCTTTCACATACACACTCAGCCACAGATGTTAACTTATGCTTAGTTCATGAATAACTACAAGTTCATATTGGAACAGCAAGAACTGTTCTGCTTACACAACTTATTACATCAATTTAGCAATACTCAATTGAAAACTTTGTAAATCTTCAGAAATTGTCACATAAGAGCTTTC
>JAQQSU010016653.1:0-10885 GCA_028627135.1 Pseudochirops cupreus | reverse complement strand
GCCCCAAACCTCATATTTTTTTAACCATTCATCCCATGTCTTCTGTATTCTAATTATTTAGATATATCTAGTTTGCCAGTATCTATAAGTGTGCTGGTAAATGTTTAAAACTGGCCCTCTGAGAAAAAAATGTGTGCATGACACACTTTTAAGTTTAATCTGCATTATTATTATTTTTCTCCATCACTTCCTTATATCTAGACAGTCAACAGACTAATAAATCTAGTTCCAATTTGCAATGTTTGCCAGTTCCTGAAGTGTAAATGTTCATGGTGAAAGTTTAACAATCAATTCTCATGTGCTTGTAAAAACTGACTCCAGCAAATCCCTCCCTTCATGGTGCCCAAAACTGAATATGATATCTGACCAAGATAACAGTGAACTATTTATGTTTCCATTATTACAAATGGCCCTGACCTTGCCCTTGGTCACCTTATTCATTATACCAGTGTACATATAACCATATTTGACACAAACTCATAAAGATAAAATAAATAGCCTTCTAGAATTCTTACTTAAAGGCTGAAATTTTTCTCATTTCTATTTTTTTCCCTCATGGTAAACAGTGAAATCACATTATGACTTTCTTCAAATATTTGAAGAGCTCTGCTACCTTTTAGAAGGGACTTCTTTTAATTGCTCCTACAGAGATGAATGATAGTTAGTGGGGGGATATGTTGAGGGCCAACTCCAGTTAGCCAGGTAGAAGCAGCCAGCTTCTTGCAGCTCTTCACAGGCCAACTAGATGTTGGCTCACCCTTTTCTATGACATACAGGGAACAGAGCACCCTGAATTCTTACTCACCCTGATAGTGATGACACAAAGGGAACTAAGTACAAGGGAGTATACAGCCAGTCCAGTGTGAAACGGAACATTAGATAAAGAATGGACATGGTAGCCTTCAGGGTCTGCCTGACATCATCTGCCTGATATCATGGAACTAAACAAAGTAGTAATGGAAAACAGTGAGCGATAGTTACCTTCTTTGTCTCATTGCTCTCTAAAAACCTTGTTCATTGTATCAATAAATGGAGTTCAGAGTTCTTTCCTGAACTGCCTGCCTGGTCCAGTTTATCTTACATCTCTGATCACACTTCATGATGGTATCAAGTGGCCCCACGGCAAAATAGCACCTAATGTGGGGGCAAATAAGGACCTGAAAGGAAAATCACAGGGATATAACAGAAGACAGCTTTTGTTTTGCTCTAAGGAAAAACTTCCAGACCACTGCAATAGGGTTGTCTCAAATAGAAGAGTCTGACTTGGAAGGTGCTCTATCTTTGGAGGTCTTCAAGCAGAGGTTGGAGCTCCCCTTATTTATGTAATCAGATTATAGATTTGGAGCTATAAGGGATGTTAAAGGTCCTTTTATCCAAACTTTTTATTTTTGTAAATTAGGAAACTAACTTGCCTAAAGTGTCACACATTGGAAGAACTGGGTTTTAAATTTGGTTCTCTGACTCTAAGTCCAATATTCTTTATGGGCTGGGCTAGATGACTTCTGAGGTTCCTTCCAATTCATCAAAAAGTAGATTCTGTCCTGAATGAACACCAGAATTGTAATTTTTATGGTGAATGAGGCCTTTGGGATAATTCTTTGAAGTTTAGGCATTTTGATAGTTTGAGGGCTTCATGATTTCATTTGTATATTTTTTGAGGACTGTAAATTGCAAACTCCATATGCCATGCTTTTGTTTTCAGTGTTCATGTCTGTCTTGTACTTTGTTTAGTAAAATCCAGGTTTGTTTCTAGTGATTACCTCAGAAATATATCTACCTGTCCCCAGAACCTGGACAACTTATGATACTGTGGGGATCCCAGGTCTGAAGTGGAATTGGCAACCAACTGGATGCTAGTGTTAAGGATCTGAGAGGGTTCAAAGCTTTTCTATGTACAAGTTACACAAGGAATGTGTGGCATAGTGAAGAAGAGCCCTGGACTGGATGTCACAAGATCTGGTTGCAAGTCATAACTCTTTGACCTTGAGAAGTCTTTCCCCTTGTCTGGGCCTCAGTTTCTTTACCTTTAAAATGCTGATAATAATGCTTGCATATTTATAACATGCTAAAAAGGAGTTTTTGTAAGAATCAATGAGATCATGTAAACCACAGATACCCTATACATAAATGTAAGCTATCATTCTTAGAGAAAGCAGCCCTGGGGACTCAGCTTCTGCTGCTCTTTCCTTGGTATTGGCTAAGGCCTGATTTCCTTACCCAAGTCTCTGCTATGTGTAGGTTTCCTGCAGCTGCTGCCCAAGTATCCCTCCTGTGCTACTTGTCCCATTTAACATGATTTGAATCAAGTAGATTGTTTCTGTGGGTATCAACAACAACTGTAGCACTTGATTCATCCCAGGTAGATGGTCTGTATGAAAAACAGAATAGTCACAGGTTGGCCTATGTCATACTTAAAAAGGGATGAACATTCACATCTCTGCCAGTGTCTCATCTGATGGATAATACCTGCTGAAAGGAGAAAGTTTATTTCCAATGGAATAATAATATCCATTGCCCTGGTTTCAAAGGGAAGAGACTTCAAGGGCAGCAGATCCTGTTATAAAAGAGAGAGATTTTATTGACAAGTTAGAGCCTGAAACCATTTGGTAGCAAGAGGTGTCTTTATAGAGGCTCCTCCCCTCCCCCTTCTTTTTTTCATTTCAGTTTTGCTACTACTGTGGTTTAACCTGACTTTCATCTGAAAATTAATTGATTTTCTTCCTCACACTGGGCCAGATAATTTAAAAATGAATACACCATGCAGAAAGCAGTGCCTGAAGGGTACAGGAGATGGCTGACTGGCTTCAGGCATAGGAGTCTGCTAATGCTTCCCCCCAAATGGAGCAAGAGATAGATAAAACTAAATTACAGATCTATTAAAAATAAATTAGTGGTGTCGAAAAAGAAAATTAAGATGCAGATAATCAATCTAATTTCAGGGTCTCTGGTGAGCAATAATGCTTAATTTTTCTCCTGTTTGATGAAGGCACCTATTAATTAAAAATATTTATACAAAGAGCTTTGGCACAAGTCCTTTATTTCAAAAGGGAGCAGTGCCAATTAATCACCTAATCGAGCAAAAGGTGTCCCTAGTTTTCATTGCAGAAGGTAGGCCCTGACTTCTGGAAACTTCATTGAGAGTCCACCTTCATGAAGTAGCCTGTGGAGCCATTTGGTGATGGGTCTGGCCACCTTTCAGGACCATGTGGAATCTTCCCTTTTGGATCCCCATGCTTGATTTCATGCAAAAATTATCTTTTACTCTCCTTCCCAATGGACTTTTCTTTTAATAGAATGGTTGTAGCTCAACACCAAAGCAGAGAAAGAAACAGGCTAATAAACCTGATTATAAGAAGGGAACCAGGCAGGCACTCAGTTGGGGGTGTGTGCAGTGTGAATACTTTCAGAGAGACTTGGAGGGGTGCAGAACAGAACATAAGTCATTAAGAAAACTATGGGAAGTAATTTTTAAAGGATTTCAAATCTATTGTGTTTCAGTCGAACTGAAACACCTGGGATAGAGGCAAGAATTGGTCATCATTATAGAACTCACTAGGATACTGATTTTTCTTTCTTCAATACATATTGACTAGAGAGGGGATGCAGAGGTGTTGATGGCAAACGTCAAAATGTAGGTTTCCTTTACATTCACTCGTCCAAATCCTGCACCCTGCACCTGTTGGGTCTGAGAATAAATCAACAGGAAGGTCGCAAAGAGCTTTGTCCTTCCCATTAATCTTGCTAATGTTATAGGAGACTAGAGCCTGGCCACATTGGAATAAAAGTGGCAAAGGAGGCCAAGCCTGCTGCTATATTTCACTGCCCTACTTTGTGGCAGAGATGGGATTGAGTCAGAATCTGGAATCAAAGTAAATCTTCAAACCCTGCTGCAAAAACTGTCAGAACCTAAATCTCACTAATAATAGTGAGTCCTGCGAAGATTGATGGGAGGCCAACATTATGACATGTAGATAAGCTGCCTTTATTTTCAAAGAGGAGAAATAGTTTGCAAAGAATACCTATTATAAACAGTAAATGGCTTTGTCTCTCTGGAGGTTCTGAAAAGACTCGTGTACTGAAGTACCATGGTAATGGATGAATATGCATAGGTTCCCATCAATAGCCTTAAGACAATGCATTCATTTATTCCTTCTATCGGACTTATTATTAAAATTATTAATGATCTGCTGTGTATAAGGTGGGGAAACTATGTGGTACAGTGGCTAGAATGCCAGGCCTGGAATCAGGAAGACCGGAGTTCAAATATGACCTTAGATATTTACTAGCTGTGTGACCCTGGGCAAATTACTTACCCCTCTTTGCCTCAGTTTCCTCAACTTTAAAATAAACTGGAGAAGCCAGTGGAAAACTACTTCAGCATATTCTCCAGGAAAACCCCTCATGGAGTCACAGAGAGTTGGCCATTGAATCAACTGAAAAACAACAACAGTGTATAAGGTGAAGGCAATATAATATAATGAACAGAGAGATGACCTTTAAGTCAGGAATACCTAAGTTCAGATCCCATCTATGACATATAACGGCAGTGTTACCCTGGATAAATTTACTTTTTTTTTGGAGGTGGGATAGCAAGGCAATTGGGGTTAAGTGACTTGTCTAAGATCACACAACTAGTAAATGTGTCAAGTGTCTGAGACCAGATTTGAATTCTGATCCTCCTGAGTCCAGCATTGGTGCTCTATTCACTGTGCCACCTAGCTGCCCCAATAAGTTTAATTTTTTGTGCTATAGGCAACCATCTAAGACCATAAGTTGATCTGCAATGATAAAATTCCTCATCTAATACCAAAAAAATCAGTCACAGTACCATCTAATCTCATGTATTAGATGCTGTGGGAAGATGTACAGACAATAAAACATGGACAAGTTCAAAATATAATAGAGAAATAACATGTACAAAACTAGGTACAAAATAGAATAGAATTTAAATGTATTTCAACAATATGAACAATTAGAGAATCAGTATTTTTGAGCAGGACTTTGAAGGATGGGTAGATTTTAAACAGGTGGTGTTGGTGGCAGAATATTTCAGGGAACAGCCCAAGCAAAGTCATAGAGGAGAGAAATTGTGGAACATGTTAAGAGGATAAGGAACAGCCTGTTTGGATAAAATTTGACTTTGGATTAATCATTTGGCTGAAGTGTATCTACAGGTTAGTGAGTCTATGACCTGACTTGTTAGCTTTATAAAAAACACCACAGACATTCATAGCCAGACGGTTTTGGGATGAAACCTTGGTACCTTTCTCAACTTCTTATTCTCACTCACCTCCCCCCACTCTATTGTCAGATCTTGCCATTGCTGCAATATCTGTCATATACATCCTGTCTTCTCCATTCTCACAGTCACTACCCTAGATCAGGCTTTTAACATCTTTCACCTGGTCTATTGCAAAAGCCTTCTAGCCTGTCTCCTTGTCTCAAATCTCTCCCCAATTCAGTTCATTTCTACTCAGCTGTCAAGATGATTTTCCAAAGTCTTAAGTCTGATCATATCCCCTGTTCAGAGAACTGCAGTGGCTCCCTATCACCTGTACATTCTCCATGTCTTTGTGCCGGCTTTCTCTCAGTACTTGAAATGCTCTGCTTGCTCACCTTAGCTTCTCGTTTTTTGTTTTTTTCCTGGATAACTTCAAGACTCAGTTAAACTCTTACTTTCTGGAAAAGGCCTTTCCCAATTCTCCCCCAGCTGCTAGTTTCTTCCCTTCTTATATTTATATATTCCCTTCTTATATATATCTTGAATGTATTTAGTTATTTACAAGTTGTGTAGTAAATTAGAATCTAAGCTCTTTGAGGGAAGGGGCTATTTATAAAATCTTTCTTTGGAACCCTAGTGCTTAGCACAGTGCCTGATGCAGAGTAGACTCTTTGAATAAATTCTTGTTGACTATTTTGATATTGATGGAAGAGAAATTTCTTAGCTGTCTGTTTTTGGAGGAAAAATGCCAGAAACATCTATCAAACCTTACCTGCTCCGTGAAACATTGTCTGATTTGTTCAAAAGAGATCTCACATAAAAAAAATACTGTTTTATATTGTCATTCTAAAAAAAGAGTTAAACAATTGTGGAGGGTCAATAATGTGCCTAATGCTATGCTAGAGATTCAAATTTTTTCATATGAGATTGGTCTGTCTGTTCATCTACAAAAGAGTGCTAGCCCTGTAATAGTGAGTACTATATAGTTCATGTAATTCTCCTGAGCTTCTCATGGTACCAAACACTCAGGGCTGACCACAGTGTGTTAACATTCAATGTTAGAAGAAAGAGCTTGGGATAGTAGAAAGAACATCAGACCTATAGTCTATCCAGTTTCTGCCTTTAACCAAATGATTTTAAACAAGTCATTTAACTTGTGGTACCCAGTTCTATAATTACAGTTGGGATATGGAGACAATGCCCTGATAAGGGCCCAGACCCTTATGCTCTTTATCCTTGGGAATGAATTGGACAGCAGAGGCCCCTGAGAGCATGTAAACTACTTGAGAGCAGGCACTGTTTTTTTTGGTTTTGCCTTTGTATCCCCAGCACCTAGCTCAATACCTGTGTACATCATAGGATAATAGGCACATAGGACTAAAGCTGGGAAGGATTTTAAAAGCCATCTTTTCTTTTTTTTCTTTTTGGAGGGGGGAAGGCAGGGCAATTGGGGTTAAATGACTTGCCCAAGGTCACATGGCTAGTAAATGTTAAGTGTCTGAGGCTGGATTTGAACTCAGGTCCTCCTGACTCCCAGGCCAGTGCTGTATTCACTGGGCCACCTAGCCGCCCTGGAAGCCATCTTTTCTAACCTCATTTATAGTTAGGAAAGCTAAGTGGAGAAGAGAATAGAGTACTGGGCCAGGAATCAGGAAGACCTAGGGACCTGAATAAAAAAGTAAGTGGTCACGCAGTGCTCGTTTGCTTGAAGATCTCTAGTGGAGGTGATGAGGTGGCCTATTCCACCTTTGGCTGGCTCTAAAGTTTTTCTTTACATCAAGCCTAAATCTGCCTTTTAATTCTGTCCTCCCTACATGATAAAACAGAACAAACCTAGTCCTTCTTCCTGCAGCCTAAGCCCTCAGATTTCTTGGCTGCCACATTACTCTGCTGACACACATGGACCTTGTGGTTTTCTAAACCTCCCAAGATTTTTCCAGAAGATCTGCTTTCCAGCTATGTTTCTCCCATTTTGTACTTGTGAAACTAATCTTTGAAATGGAATGTGAGACTTTACCTTTCCTCTTATAAAGTTGCATCTTATTCAAACAGAAATTCAGGTTCCCAGTCCCTGTTATACTGTATGCATTTTTTGTACTTTTCCTATAATTCTGGCTTACCTTAGGAGCTCAGAAAGAATCAATGCATCTCCAGCAGTACCTAATTTACCTGCAGGGAATAGCTTATTCATTGGTCAAGCTGAACCTTGTATTAAATATAATAAACCCAGACTTTTCTGTCTACCTTTTATTATGGATATTCTGTCTAAGAATTTGTAGGTCTAGAAGTATACAACACAGATGGAATAACCATTAAAACTATTGGCATTTTTAACATAGTGCTACTATTTTTATACCTGTATATTTGTATGCCATATACAATGTAAAAAAAATGCTTCTGTTTTACTGAAAATATGAGATTATAGAAACTATGCTTGGAGAATGACAGGTGACTAATGCTTCAAACATTTTCATCCTGTAATTCCCCTGAGGCCTTCTACAATCTTCCACATTTTACTTATGCCCTTATAGGAAAAGAACAAACAAACTAAGAGACCACCAATTTTACAGTAAAGTTGGTTTTATAGGGACTCCCTTATGAGGATTCCAGGAACCTCAGCTTCTTAAAGGCAGTTTGGAATGATGGTCACATGAGGACATAAAGAGATAGCAAAGCCAGCTCTTTCTTTTCAGTAACCTACAATTTACTATTGCAATTACCAAACTTCCTTGCTCTGAAGCTTGAGTAATCCCAATGTCCTCAAAGCCAAGGACTCTGAAAACTGGGATGAAAAGGCCAGAATGTTTTTTTGGAAAGACAGATGAAATTTGGGGTCAATGTCAGAACTGGTTGAATCATCCAAAGTGCATTCATTAGTTGGTGACTTCTAAGGATCTGCCCTTGGCCCTATGCTGTTTAACATGTTTATCAGTGGTTTTGATAAAGGTACAGATAGGATGCTTACCAAGTTTGCAGATGACCTGAAGCTTGGAGAAGTAACAAACAAGTGGGATGACAACATTTGTCTCCAACCCATTTTATTGTAGCAATGACTTGAATGTAAATAAGATGAAATTTAATGGAGGCAAATGTGAAATTCTATCCTTGGGTTCAAATAATCAATATAACAAGTAGAAGTTAGAGGAAGCATAGCCAGAAGAATTCCTGTGGAAAAGATCTGGAAGTTTTAGTAAACTTTAAGTACAATTTGGCATGAAAGGAATGGGTACTGCATTTGTGATTTTGTTTGTAGTAGGGAGCTCCCTCTACCAATGAAAGTTGGCAGCTTCTTTGCAATTTACAACCTTAGAGCAGCTAGGTGGTGAAGTGGATAGGACACCAGGCCTGAAGTTAGGAAGACTTATCTTCATGAGTTCAAATCTGACCTCAGATACTTACTAGCTGTGTGACCCTGGGCAAGTTACTTAAATCTGTTTGCCTCAGTTTCCTTAACTGGAGAAGGAAATGGCAAATATCTTTGCCAAGAAAACCCCAAATGGTGTTGTGAAGAGTTGAACACAATTGAAATTACTGACCAACAAAAGTCTTAGGGAGTTGCGAGTGCACGGAGAGGTTATTTGACTTGCCCTGGAGACTTGAACCAGTCTTTCTGATTTTGAGATTAGTAATCTGTTCAGTACGTCAATTAACTTATGGAGAATCCCCAGAACCTCTAGACTACTTTAAGGGTAAATTGACTTTTGAAGAGATCTCTAGTAAAACTTAGAAGAGGCTTAAATTACCAGGCTAGAAGACTGGTTGGTTATTGTCCTTTAATTCTCTAGAGGACCAAAATGACATCACTGTATTAGGGTCAAGTTACGGTGTATCCAACTGTGGCTGATCAGACCAATACGAGCTCAGAGTGTTCAGCCACAGATCAGGCATAAATACTGTATGTGAACATTTGGGGTGGATTCTCTAAATTTGTGCATCTTGTGTTTCTTTTGAATTATGTCAATTCTGGTTTGCTCATAGAAGATAGGACTTTCTCTGATGAGGGCACATCATGCTGGGTTTTCCTGTACCACAATGTCTCTCATGTCACACAATCAATTCCAAAGTTCTTAAGAGAGACCTTGAGAGTGTCCTTGTATCACTTTTTCTGACTACCGTGTGAACACTTGCCCTGTGTGAGTTCTCCATAAAATAATCTTTTTGGCAAGTGTATGTTCAGCATTCAAGACAACGTGGCCAGACTATCAGAGTTGCATTCTCTGCAGTATAGTCTGAATGTTTGGCAGTTTATTTATAAAGGACCTAAGTGCCTTGTATCTTATCCTAGCAGATAATCTTCAGAATTTCCTAAGACAATTCAAATGGAAGCAATTCAGTTTCCTGGTATGGCGCTGGTAGACTGTCCAGGTTTCACAGGCATACCGCTATGAGCTCAGCACAATGGCTCTGTAGACCTTCAGTTTGGTAGTCAGTCTAAGACCTCTTCTCTCCCACAGTTTCCTTTGAGACCTCCCCAAAACTGAGCTAGCTCTGGCAATATGTGTGTCAACCTTATCATCAATGTGTACATCCCTGGAAAGTATACTGCCTTGAGAAACATATCTAAACTTTATTGTGGTCTTCTGGGGAGGGGAAGGAGGGGAAAAAAAGAACAAAGTAAAAGAGTGCACAGCAGAGAACAAAACAAAACTCACAAGGAAGCAAAGATGGATAATTCTCAATGCAATGAATATTATTTATCATATAGGCTTTCTCGAAATGAAAATTGTTACATATTTTGAATCTTCTCTTATGTTCTGCTATGCACATGACATGCTTTTATTTCTTTCTAACTTTGTAGTTAAGTTCTAATATTTAAATCTGTGATATGTTTTTGTTTCATTTTTCCCTTCTCTATTTGTGTTCTGGCATTTGAGTATAAAATAAAATTTTGGAAAAAAAATATACTACCCAGGTAAGTGAACTTATCCACAGCATTCAAAACTTCTCCATTTGCTGTAACCGATGGTTCCATGTATGGATGGTGCGGTGATGGCTGATGGAGAACCTGTTTTCTTGGTGTTAATTGTTAGGCCAAAATTAGCACAAGCAGCAGAGAATCAATCCATACTCTGTTGTATCTCAGCTTTAGAGACTGCATTGAATGCACGCTCATCTGCAAACAAAAAAATCGTGCACCTGTACTCCCTCCACTTTAGTCCTGGTTTGTAGCCTTTTCAAGTTGAAGAATTTACCATCGTTGCAGTAGCTGACCTTGATGCTGTGTTTCACACTATGGTTGTTTGAAGTAATTGGGAATATTTATCCTGAATAAGAGAGGACTCAAGGAGAACATATTAGCAGTCTTTAAGTACTTTTAAAGGTTGTCATATAGAAGAGAAATTAAAATGTGTTATATTTGGATCATGAAGGTAGGATAAATGGGTTGACATTGCAAAGAGGCAGATTTAGGTTCAGTGAAAGGAAAAATTTCCTAACACATTGTAGTATTCAAAAGTGCAATAAACTTAATTGGAAGGTAGTAGACTCCCACTCACTGAAAGTCTTCAAGTAAAGACTGAATGGGGGGCGGAGCCAAGATGGCGGCGTAGAAGCAGCAACATATCGCAGCTCTCACATAGCCACCCCAAAATACCCATAAGATAGGACTCTAAACCAATCCTAGAACTCCAAAACGCACACAAAGATACTTCCCACTAAAGTCAG
>JAQQSU010016652.1:0-10885 GCA_028627135.1 Pseudochirops cupreus | reverse complement strand
AACTTGATCTATCCTAGAATTCTCACTATGATATATAAAATCAGACCCCCACATTTACCAATTCTTCAAATACCTAATCACATTTCTCCTTGCCATAATCATCCTCGTTTCCGCTAACAACCTATTCCAACTTTTCATTGGATGAGAAGGAGTTGGAATCATATCATTTATACTAATCGGATGATGGCACAGCCGAACCGACGCCAACACTGAAGCACTACAGGCAATCCTCTATAACCGAATCGGAGATATTGGCTTCCTTCTAACCCTAGCCTGACTAATAACAAATAATAATTCATGGGATCTCCAACATATCTTCATAACACAAATAGACACCCAAGCCTTGCTCGGGCTGATTATTGCCGCCACAGGCAAATCAGCCCAATTTGGACTCCACCCATGACTCCCTTCGGCCATAGAAGGACCTACTCCAGTATCGGCCCTTCTCCACTCCAGTACTATAGTAGTAGCAGGTATTTTCCTACTCATCCGATTTTACCCAATACTACAAAACAACAGTATAATACTTACTATCACCCTATGTCTTGGATCTATCACAACCTTATTCACTGCAATTTGCGCTATCACCCAAAACAACATCAAAAAAATTGTGGCCTTCTCTACATCCAGTCAATTAGGCCTCATAATAGTCACAATTGGTCTTAATCAACCCCACCTGGCATTCCTCCACATCTGTACCCATGCCTTCTTTAAAGCTATACTTTTCCTATGCTCTGGTTAGCTCATAGGAATGTTGTGGAGCTTATTGTTATTCATAATAATTATTATTACATTTCAGTTATATCAAATTAGGGTTAACATCTAATCCAATCCTTATAATAACACTAGGAAGGTAAATTTGCCCCATTTTATAGATGAGGAAACTGAGGCTGCAGAGTAATAAAATAAATTGGTGGGTAGAAGGGGAGCCACACAGCTATTAAAGAGTCAGGCAGAATTTGAACCCGGGTCTTCCTGACTCCTAGTCTTGTGTTTTAGTCACTATGTCACCTAGCTACCTAGATCCTCAATGGTAAAATACCTTGAAAACTTAAAAGCAGTCTACATATTCAGCCCAAGTGCCACACCCATAGTAAAGACTCCAGTCATACTTCTGGGGTCAGTAATCAGAAGTCAGTGTTTTTCCAAGAAGGTTCTATAGCCTTCTGGTGCTATAGCAGGATTCCCCAAATATTCTATAAATTGGTACAGATATAAATACTGGCATTACAAATTTTAAAACCATCATTTTCACCTTACTATGGAACTTTATAGTTTATAGCTTTTTAACTTTGAGATGAAGAGAAAGCAGGTCTTACACCCATTTTACAGATGTAGAGACTGAAATCCATAGGGGTAAAAACAACTTGCCCTTGGGTCGCACAGCTTTCAAATGTCAGAGCTAGGGGTCTTCTGATCCCAAATCAAATATTCTTTCCATTTCACCACCTACTAGTATGAATAAGTCATGCAAACTATTATGAAAACATTTAAGACTTCCTTTTTAGTTTTCCTAGAAATAGTAAGAAATAATATTATTCTCAAAAGCTGGGTGATAGAACTGGACAAAAGGAAAAAAAAAGTCTTACATTAGTTGAATGGATTAAGGGTGGTAACCAAAAATCTGACAAAGAATACCTCTTTGTTCCCACCCTGGAAGGGACTAACCTTTTGGGACAAGAAAGTGCCCCCTTTAGGGAGTCTCTCTCTCTCTCTCTCTTTCTCTTTCTCTCTTTCTCTCTTTTTCTCCCCCCTCCCCTCTCTCCCTCCCTTCCTGTCTCCCTCTCTGCCTCCCTCCTGTTCAGTTAGATTCTCAATATAATTCTCTAGGTAGACACCTATTGATACCTCAAACAGAGTGGTCCAGGAAGAACAGCATGGAATGTTAACCTAGAGAGGAGAGAGGGGTGTGTTCGAGAAAGAATGAAATGGAATGTTAACCCAGACTGTATTTTTTCCATGTTTAAAATTCCTATAAATGTTACCCAAAATCCTCTTGGGGCAGAGTAATGTCAGAGGGCATAGGGGACTATGCCAATTTGGACATCTGTCTCTACAAGCTAAATACTGCTTGAATACATATTAATGTTAAATTTAATAATATTGTTTCTGGCAGATGAGCTTAAAAACTCTGAGTACATTATTAGTATTAATATTTTTGACACTATGAACTTTAATAATAAATAAAAGATATCACCTCATTTGTGTCTCTAAGTTTTTGGCTCTTGTTTTCACCCTCCTACACTATTGCAACAGGCTCCTAAGTGGTCTCTCCTCCTTCATTCTTTTCACTCTCCAATCCACCCAACTCCCAAATTAACCCTCCTTTTGCCTAATTTCAGTTAGATCATTCCTCTGCTCAAGAGCCAATGTTTGCTATTATCCAACAATTCCAGTCGAGGCTATTTAGCATAACATTCAACGTTCTCCCCAAACTGGCATCTCCAGGCTTCTCTCTTGTCATTCCCTTCCAAGTGTGCTATGTAGGCTCCAAGAAAAACGAACTAATTAGGATCACAGGATTTTGAGCTAGACAGAATTTACTGTGGGTTCTTTGTATGTATCCTGTACTTTCTTGCCTTTATAACCTTTGCTCACACTGTTCTCTTCATTTGGAATGTCCTCTCTACCAATGTTGCCACTTCTATGAAACTTTCCTAGGTCCCCCACTTGTACCTCACAGAGCATTTTGCCCTATTCTGTGTTCCCCTATCAGACTCTAATCCACACTATGGTTATTAGATAATTATATAATACAACTGTATTGTATTTTGGCATCTCACTAACCCATCATCCACTGCTAGATTGTAAGTTCCATGAGGACAGGTACCATTCTTTTGTATGTAACACATATGTGTATATGTATACACACATATACATGTATATATGTAACCTTTGTATGTAACATACAATGGGCACTTTAAGAACAGATGTTGAACAAATGAAAATCCTGACCCTTCATCTGATGAATTCAAATGAATTTTCTCTACAGTGAAAACAGAGTGATCAAGAGGTGATCCATATGGACTTTGTTTTTAATGATACAATTGTCAGTCCAAGTAAGTTAAAAAAGCCACTAATCTAACTAATGAAATCCTACTAGCCTAAAAAGGCAAGCTACTTCAATATCACTCATCAAATAGCATTCATCACCTTATGTCCGAAATACATACAGAAACATAATCTAATAGCTGGAAAAGGGTTAAGGAAGAGAGCTATCTTTCTTTGTACTTTTCTTATCTTGGAGGGGGGATGGCGTCCAAATCTGTGAGTTCATTGTGGGAATAAAGGAATAAAAATTCCTTCCACCAATGCAGATAAAGGCAACTTTTCCACCAAATAAGGTAGCAGAGGTTGAAATCCAAGTGCTCTGTTTGCAAATAGAGTTTTCACTGTAGCACCCTGATTCCTGTGCTGTGATCTACTCATTAACCCCTGGCTTCCTTCAGGACCCAGCTAAAATCCCACTTTCTGCACAAAGCCTTTCCTGACCCCTCACCACCAGCAGCCCCTCCCAATTCAAGTGCCTTCCCTTTGTTGGTTATTTCCAATTTATCTTGTATATAGTTTATTCATATATAGTCGTTTACAAGTTGTCTTCTTCATTAGATTCCTTGATGACAGGAACTGTCCTTTGCCTTTCTTAGTGTTCTCAGTACCCTTAGAACTTAGCATAGTGCCTGTACATAGGAGGCACTTGATAGTTATTAAATGACTAACAAGAAAATCAGTCCCTGCTCTCTAAGATCATATATTCTAAAGGGGGAAGACAACACACACAGGGATGCTAGAAAGTCAGAGCCAGGTGTACACCTCCTTAGTTTCCTGTTGCTGTAGTGCACCACTATTGCTCAAGTCACTCAGGTTCCCATTCTCAGTATTCTCCTCTCCTCTTCACTCAGCCCATATATTTATGACAATCTTGTCATCTCTCCCTTCACAACATCTCTTCTGAATGTCTCTTCTTTCCATGCAGCTGCCACACTGGTATAGGCCTTGATCACCTCATGCCTGGGCTGCTATAATACCCTGCTAGTTGTTGTCTCTGCAACAATCTCCTGAACTTTAGTGTATGTTTCACTAAACTATCAAAGTAATTTTCCTATCAGATTTGACTGTTGTCACACCTCTATTTAGTAAACTCTGGTGACTGCATATTATGTCCAGGACCAAATATAAAATCCTCTGGTTTCTAAAGCCCTTCTCCACTACATTCCTACCTTCACAGATTTATTATACTTTACTCCCATCCAAGTATGCTCCATAAACCAGCAGCACCTTCTTTTTCCTTGTCCAGGACGCTCTATTCCCTAACTCCATGACTTTTTGCTGGCTTTCCTCCCAGCCTGGAATGCTCTTCTTCTTCCCTTTCTCCTCTTGGCTTCCCTCAACAACCTATCCCAGGTTCCCTCTCTCTTCCCAAGAGTTGTTTTGAAAGGCAACAACTAACCATATATCTGATATGTATAGTTGTCTGTATGTTGTTTCCCCCATTTGAATAGAAGCTCCTTGAAGGTAGGACCTGTATTTTGCCTTTCTTTGTATTTTCTTAGCTAAACTCTTAATAACTACATGTTAACTAACCCTTGTTACATGTATTTGGCCTTCCAATTACCAGCTATTTAGAAGTAAAAGCAAAATGTTTTGTTCCTAAACCAGTGCTTGCGTATAATAGTTAATAGCCAAGAAATGTCGTAGAAGGAGGACTAGTAAGTGTGAAAGCTCTTATCAGCCACTCTTCACTAAATGTTGCTATTGGTTTGGTATTGATAATGGTTAGTATAAGACTAGCCCATAGATGCCATTACTGCCCCTTCATATGTATGGTAATTCTAAATTCATATAAAATGTCCTTTTCTTAATGTAGCACTTGACAGCCAAACCTTTCACACATTACATTTCAGTCTAATGACATAATCGTTGACACAATAGGAACACAGACTGTCTTTGGAGGTCCTCTTGTGGTATAATTCAATCACTGCAGTTGTGATCTTCTTAGCACATAATAAAGTAGATTTTCCAAGGGGAATTTATAGAGGTGGAAAATAATATGGAAAAAACCTGGGAAATGCATTAATAGCACTTTTTTTTGGTAAAATGCTTATTTTGCAGAGTTAGACATTTCTACATAGTCTCTAGTCTTACAAAAGATTTTTTTTCACTGCTTGAATTATGTAGCAAACGTGTAAAGAAAAGACCAGTGTATTTTCCACTATAGCACAATATCGCCTTATAATTCTGTCATGAAATTCTTACATGAAGACTAAGATCTCTGGCCAAAATGTCTACCTCAACAGATACAGACCACATAATTCCCACATACCTACTGCAGCAAACACTTGAAATTCATACATGAACAAATAATGATCCAGAAATCCAATGAGAACCTAGAGTAAGTAACTTCTTTTACTCGTGAACTCCATGAAAAGTCAGCCAGAAGCTCATAGGCAATGGGAAAGGGGGACTCCAGCAAAGTCAGTGCTGGCGTGGGCAAACAAAGAAATGAGCACAACCAAGGGTGGTTCAGAAACACACATAGCCTACAAGGCTACATGTTCTGAGGCAGCAAGATTAGAATGTCATTCCAAAAATGACCCATAGAGGTCCAAAACCCCCAGGATGGGGACTTCAGAAGCCTCAAGACCACCAAGGTACTGCAGTGCTCAGAATGGGCCATCCCAGGCTACCTCATCCCTGGGGTCCCTAACATTCTGTCCTGAGATGCAAGAGAGGGCCCTGAAAATCCAGTTTGCTAAAACTCAAAGATCAAGAGGGACCTACTTCTGGGATATGAAGGTCAGTGCAGGAACCCAGGTGATCCAGGGTGAGACCAACTTGGGATGACTCCCCTACCCCAAAGCACAGCAGGAGGTAGAACCTGGCCCTGGAACAAAGCTATAATTCAGGGAAAAAACAAGAGATAAGTATATTAAAGAAAACAGTATCAATAATTATTGAAAATCTAAAGATTCTCCCAAAGGCAAGAGTAACTTTGTAACAACTGCAGGCAGAGACTCAGAAAGCAAAATGTATTTTCCACAAAGCCTACTTGAAGCAAAGGAGGAAAAAGAATGAAATTAAACCTCTAGAAGAGAGAATTGGAAGAAAAAATAGCCTTGAAAAGAACCTTGCCCAAGAAAAGAACTCCCTGAAAACTAGAAATAACAGAAATCAATTATTCTATGATATGGTAGGATTAGCAAGAAATATTAGAATATAAACAAAGGATTGAAAAAAATAGAAGAAAATCTAAGCTATCAGATGTCATAAAAAAGTAACCTAAACAGGTCAAAGGCAGATAATTAAAGAGTCATCAGACTCCTTGAAAACCATGATTAAAAAGATAAAAACGTCTGGAGACTATATTTCAAAGAATCAGATGTGAAAACTGCCTATATCAGAAATAAAGAGCAAAGAGAGAATCCACCAGTCCCCTCTGGGAACAAACCTCAAAAAGAAAGAATCCCAGAAATGTCAGGCAAAATCCAAAGTTTCCATGTCAGAGGAAAAAAAATATGCAAGCATCTATAAAGAAATAGTTCTTATATCCAGGAACCACAATTATGATCACAGAATATCTGGCAGCTTCTACTACAAATGAGAGGAGATCTTGGAAGAGAATAGTAAATAAAAAAGACAAAAGATATGGGCGTATAAGCAAGAATGACTTGCTTTGCAAAACTGAATATAAATCTATGGGGGAAAAGTGGATCATTAATGAATTAGAGGACTTTCAGGCTTTTCTGTTGAAGACCAGAGTTGAGTAGGAACTTTAAAACACAAACAAAAGAATCAAGAGAAACCTGGGAAGGTAAATTTATTTGAGCAATTGAAAAGGGAGGTATGATGATGCAATGGTAACATTATAAAAGGGAGAGATAAAACAACTATATCTTCAGAACTTGAACATACTTAAAAAGTATTGAGAGATTTCAATAATAAAATGTGGTCCTAGGGAAGAGTGGTTCAGTTCTAAGGGTTTGAAGAGAAGAGTAAAAGGAATATAGAAAGGAGAGAAAAGAGGATGTAACTTTCTATTTTTCATAATTGACCTGTATGAGAAAAAAATATATACAAGATAGAGGAAGTTGTAGGTTGGGATAGTGGGTATCAAATGCTTACTCTTATCTGAAATGGGCAAAGGAAAATCTCTCACACACATACACAGTTTGGTATAAAAATACCTCAAAAACTCAACAGAGAAACGTATAGGGATATGGGGGGGCAGGAATGAAGAGGAAGGATAACACCTTGAAGGGAATAGTCATGAGCAAACTGAGCTTTCTGATCCTAAAGAGGGATTAAAGGAGGAAAAAAAGAAAAGCAATTCCAGTACAAGGAGGGTACCCATCAATCAGTGCGACTGAACAAATTGTGGTGTGTGGTGTAATGGAATATTATTGCTCTGTAAGAAATGACATGAGACAATTTGAGAAAATCCTGGGTGATATGAACAGACTCAGAATGAATTGAGCAGAATGGGGAGAAAAATTTGTACAAGGAGAGCAATATTGGAAAGAAAAACAGCTTTGAAAGACTGAAGAACTCTTATTAATACAATAATTAGCCATGTCTCTAGAGGACTCTATGATGACAGAGAGGGGATGGATACAAGAGACATAAAAAGACATATATATGGGGACATGACCACTGCATGTGTTCATTTCTTTTGACTATGCTGATTTGTCACAAAGATACTTTTTTTTTCTTTCAGATTTTCATTTGGAGGAGAAAAGGAAGTTTAGTCATGCCACAATAAAGGGTCATTTAATCTTTCTTTTTTCTTTTTTGGAAGGGGGAGGGCAGGGCAGTTGGGGCTAAGTGACTTGCCCAAGGTCACACAGCTTGTAAATGTTAAGTGTCTGAGGCTGGATTTGAACTCATGTCCTCCTGACTTCAGGGCCAGTGCTCTATTAACCCTGCCACCTAGCCGCCCCCATTTAATCTTTTTTTTTAATTAACAGAAGGGAACATATAGAGGTTCAAAAGAAGGCAAGACGGTTTTGAAAGTAAGGTGTGGAATTATTAAATAGGATTTTTTTTAAAGAGAAAATTATATGAAATGGAGATTCACAATTTCTTGCACAGTTTTCTATTTTACGTTCTGCTGTATGTACACAAATACTCTTTTTTTTGGTGTTTATGTTCCAAATTTTAAAAATAGAAAAAAAATAAAGAGAAAGATTAAACTAGAGGTTTAAAAAAATGAGCCTTCACTGGTAGGTACCATGTCTGGTACAAAGGAGGGACTCAATAAATGCTTGCTGTTGACTCCCTTCCCCCCTTGCCCCCTAAAAATAGGAGACATACATATATCTGACCCATCATTAGGACCACTCATAGATCTAAAGCTTTAGTCCAACCCCTCCTACAGATGAAGAAACTGAAGCCCAGGGAGGTTCACACATAAATATAAAGATGTGTTTGGACACAGGAGACAAAGTGATAGAAATGGAATGAGGAATATATACTTGTCCTACTTTTTAAAGCAATTTGATTAAATAAATGATTATAATAGCACAAATACTAGACAGCAGATAAACAGGTTCACCCTCTAAGTTAGGCTTCCTAGATCCTATTAAGCAAAATACGGTTGGGGGAGGCGGGGTATGGAGAAGAGAGTAGGGATGACACTAGTTCACCACTAAATAAAATAAATTTTTAAAAAAACCCTCTTATACACCAAAGTGCTTTCAGACAGACGGGGTTTTATTTACATGGATGATTGATCGTTCTTAAGGAGAAAAATGAGCCAGAGAAGGACCCGTAGGACTATTGTGTAGGTGCAGAAGACAATGAGGCCATAGTGGGCAGTCTCCATTCGGTTGATCAGGCTTCTCTCTGGCTCAGATCTTGGGAATCTCTGTATCCCTTTGATGGAATTCCAGATGCCACTGAACAGGACACAAAAGAAGCGCCAGACCTGGTAGATGGGGAGTGGCACCTCTTCACACAACTTCTGCACCAGCATGAGGATCATGCCCTTGCTGATCTGTAGGCTTTGGCAACACAGCAAGTAGAAAATAATGGACAAGATGGAGATGTACTGGGAAATTATATCTTCCATGTTCTCAGAGAAGTAGAAGGGCAGCATGCCAGTTTTTCACCTGAAGAGATTGGAACAAATAAACACAGTCCAAGATATGGAAGATGGATGGCAGGTCCTGGCACTCAGGCTTTGTAGGGCAGCATCACTTTAGCTGGTGGAAGAAGAACTGAGGACCTCGAGTTGGGGCTTCTCAGCAACCAAGGCTGGGGATGTGCTGCCACTTTCTTCCCCACAGTCTGTCTGGTTTCCCACATATTCACCAACTAAATAACTTCCCAACAATCCCTAACATCACAAAGGCCCTGAGAGTGACATCATCCTCAAGGAAGAGGCATTATTACCCAGGGACAGAGGACTGTCTCTAGGGCAGGGGTGGGGAACCTGCAGCCTCGAGGCCACATGTGCCCCTCTAGGTCCTTGAGTGTGGCCCTTTGATCAAATCCAGACCTTAAACTTCAAAGTTTAGATTCAGTTAAAAGGTCACATTCAAGGACCTAGAGGGCCACATGTGGCCTTGAAGCCGCAGGTTCCCCACCCCTGCTCTAGTGGTTCCATCTCACCTCCAGGATCAAATAGAAAATCTGGCATTTCAAGTCCTTCATAACCTGCTTCCCCACCACCACTACTCACTCTCTCTCTCTCCCACACACACACCCCTTTCCAATCTGCCTATATTTTATCCTCCCTTACATACTCTGTGATCCAGTAAACTGGGTTCCTTCTTCTTCAACAAGACATCTCATCTCCTGACTCTATGTATTTTCATTCTGTCATGTCTGGGACTTTCTTCCTCCTCATCTCTACCTTTTGACTGCCTTGGTTTCCTTCAGGTCCCAGCAAAAATATCACCTTGTACAGGAAGCCTTTCTCAACTCCTCTTCATTCTAGTAGTATCTTCCCCTGTTGCTTATTTCCTGTTTATCCTTTCTATAGTTTGTTGACACATATGTATTTGCTTCTGGTCTCCCCCAGTAGATTATGAGCTTTGTGAGGGCAGAGGCTGCCTTTTGTCTCTCTTTGTATTTGCCAACACTTAGCACACAGTAGGTGCTTCATAAATATTTATTGACCAACTGACTTACTGAAATGGTATGCTGATCATGCCGCTTTTCCATGGTGACCCTAGAAATATCACCTCAGGGGCGGAGCCAAGATGGCGGTGTAGCAGCAGCAATATATCGCAGCTCTCACATAGCCACCCCAAAACACCCATGAAATAGGATTCTAAACCAATCCTAGAACTCCAAAACGCACACAAAGATACTTCCCACTAAAGTCAGCTCAGCTATGAGGAACCATATCAGCACTGGGAACCAAAACCAGCCTGGCCTGAAGCCACGGCTGTGCCCCAGGGGCGGCTGGATGGGAGGAGCAAAGGAGCTTCAGGTGAGCGGATTAGCTGCAGCTGCAAGCAGCATTCAGAACTAGCTCAGTGAGAATTGCGAATCTAGGAGAGTTAAGCAGTCTGGCCAGAAGGCCTCCAGAGCCAAAAAGCAAAAGGCAGAGGTTTTGCACCCGCCTCCGCGTTGCAGCTTCCCGCCCGCGGCCTGCAGACAGCAGGGGGACTAAGTGATTTTTCTGAGGCCAGTGCTCTCGCGTTGAGTGGCCTGGATCCGGATCCCCGTCTTGGGCCTCCGTCTTGGAGTCTTTATTATCCAGTCTGCCGGAGGTGTGTTTAGGAGGACTCCCAACATCTTCCTGAGAGCTACGGCAGCCGGGAGGACCCCAGCGATTTGGGACAGAGCTTTCCCTTCTGGAAGCAGAGCCCCACAGAGATTAAAAAAAAAAAATCACGGTCTGAAGAACCATGAGTAAGAATAAGCATAAGAAGCAAAG
>JAQQSU010016651.1:0-10885 GCA_028627135.1 Pseudochirops cupreus | reverse complement strand
AGCTGTGGAATATGTTCTATAATTGTGCCTGTGCAGACCTATCAGTGAAGACCAGAAACAATAAAAAGATTGAATTTCTGAAAGTGTGTAGTGAGATGTAGAAAAGGTTGAGGTCAGGTTATGTCTAATTCAACATTTTCATTAGAGATATATACATCACTGGAGAAAGCAGAATGTCAAAGCTATTTTTCAGCAATATTAATTTGAACCTATTGCAGTACCTTAGGGAATGAGTCAGTGGTACGGTTATCACCAGAGTGGTTGGACATGCTGGCAGAAACCTCACGAAAAGAGATGATTTATTCAGACATGAACTATTGCTTATGGAGAATGATAAAATGAACCTCAGCTGTGTGATCAGAAATGAAACTAGTTATCCCAAAATTCTTTCAGTCACCATGAAGAGGGAGGGAAAAGAGGCAAATAACAAAATGATATTGCAGTCAGAAAGACCATTGCTATTGGGTCTACATACAAAAGGCTATTGAGTCATATCACAAGGAATTGAAGAATTAAGCCCTCTTTCTACAAGACAATAGTGAGCCTTTTTTCCCCTCTTAACACAGCTTTCCTCTACCTATATATTCAAGGAAAAGTAATGAGAATATTTAAGAGAATAAAAATATTACAGAATATTTGCCTTTCTACCTCCCTACAACAGCAAGAAAAAAACGTTTTTTTTTTCTATAAATAAGCTCTCCTCTTCACATCCTGCCCACAGGCCCTCCTCACTCCTAGAAGCTGAAAGACAACTAGTATTAAGGCCTAGGGCAATGTTGTAAGTCCTCTTCTGTTGAGAGACTAGGAACTGTATTGTCATCAAAGGAAACTACTTGCAACCCCACCATCAGGACTGATGAGCTATTGTGTAATGAAACCAGGTCACTACTGGCAGAGTCAAGTGGAAAATAGGCATTGATAGAATTTTTGCACACTCTGATCTCTGCTATGAACACAGTCAAGAAAATATAGGAAAACAAAGAAAGTATCACCAAGCAATGGTTACTTTTTGTGCCATCCAACGAGTTCTGAATTTACTAGTTACTGACTAGTTCATATATTTACCTTATCCATTAGATGAATATAAAAGACTATAACATTTGTTGGTGCAATATAGGTAAATATATATTTACTGCATTCTATTTAAAGAGAAAACAATGTTCTTCTGACCTATTTTTGATTCTGACTCTTATTAAACATGTCCTCCCTTTTCTAGATGTTAACAAATGTTTCATCATTATTATAGGAAACAAAGACAAGTTCACTGGCCTATAGTTTTTGCAGGTACCATGTGTGGATTTTTGGAGGATCAGGGTATGTGCCTTTTCCAATCCCACCTCTCCCATTCCCTAGTAGTTTGATCAGTCTCTAGCAGTGCCTCAACAAAAACAGTGCCTGTTTTCCCACTCTACTAGGATATAGTTTGGGTTAGATTGCTTGAACTCATCTAGTGGAGCTTGATATTCTCCTACTACACCCTTACTTAATTCAGGAAATAGTATAATACAGCAGAAAGAATACTTAGGTTCATGAGATTTGATTTGGTCTGAATTTTGACTCTACCACTTAAAAAATATGTGACCATAGGCAAAACACGTAACTTTTGTTCTCTGTTTCAAAAATGTTTATTTGCATCGTGTCTTGGTGGCACTCATGAGCATAATTTGAATTGAATATCATCATTATAGAAAACTTGTAAAAAGGAAAGTCTCTCTACAAGCACCAATTGACACGTTTTATAATTTAAAGGGTTACCTGATTAAGTGACTTTCTCAAAGAAATCCATCTAGTATGTTTCATATATATGATTCACTTAATCCAAGACCAGTCCTCTTTGAAGTATACCAAGTCTCTATGAATATAGGTTTTATAATTCTTCTTAATATGTTAAATGCTTTTATTTAGTTGAAAATATTTCAGAATAGTTCAATGAATCAGGAAATATTTATACCTTGCATAACTATTGTCCATCTCTGCACTAGATTCTGTCTAGAGCACAAGAATATAACCTTTTATCCTGGGCTAAAGAAAGTAGAGATTCATTATCTAAAAGAATAAATAAATTGATTGCCTTAAGTAGCTTGAAACTTTGTACAGGTTGTGGCAATCTATGGTAAAGAATTCAGAGACAGACTATTTTCCATACTTCTGCATGACTATTTTAATAATAAACACATACTTGTTGAGCTCTTTCTTTGCAATCTACACATGAATACCTATAACATGTCTTATCTTGATGTTCATTGTTTCTGATGTAGGGTTATTAGCATTGCACAGAATCAGAGAACACTTGCCAAATATAATTTCTCAGGCTTTTAGTATGCTTTATTTTACAAACGTATTTCCTCATTAAAGTTCTAAGGCACCAAGAGATGAGACAATCGAGAGAAAATAGAAGATAAAACAGCAGATTAGCTGAATTTTACATAGGTATAAGGGCATCATCAAGGAGTCATGTACCATGTCAGACATCACTTCTATTTATAAACACTTTATCTGAAATCATGAAATGATCCTCCACTTATTCATGATTTCCCCCAGTCAAATACAATTGAGCCTCCTTAGACAAAGTGGTATACAAACAGGATTGGTGCTGATGTTTCCTAGAATGATTTGATTATATATGCTCTCAGATTTTGACATATTTTATGTAGAGGTACATCAACATTGCTTGACAGGATAAGACTATAAAACCATATAAATTACAGCCAGTCTATTTGTATGCACTTCACACATATGCAGATTGTACTGTTGTAGCATTTTCAAAATACCAAATCATTTTGATACTGTTCAGTCATTGTCTTGTTCCTTGTAAGCAAGGATTATATGCAAATTCAAATTACATGAAGTGAAATTACCTGTACTCTTCAAGCTTAGTTTTAGGGTTTGTTTTTCAGCCTATTCCATTTCAATGTGTTGTGAATTGTTGATTTTCAAGTCATAATATCCATCACCAAGTTTTGCATATCATTCATTACCTGGATGTAAATGAGACCTCTTGTATAATTTATGTGCTACTGAATTCTTCATTTTCACCTCCTTTATTGTGATTAAAATGGAAAAAGAAGAAAACATAAATGATCTTACGTCTCTAGAGACTGAAAATAAAATTGTTAGTCTAAGGACACTTAAATGATGCAAAAAAAAATCTACTTATTTTATATATACCATGACAGACCTGGTTATTGTATATTCACTATTGTGCACTTTTCATTCAGATGACTCAGAGAAAAAATAGTAACCAATAAATGGTGCTGGGTAAGTTCCCTGCGCTCAATATTTTGGCTTTAAATAGACTGAGACCAAATGCTGAATTAAGCAATTCGTGGTAGTTATAGATAGGTCTCACATAGATGGGGGCAGGGAGGAGGGAGAAGAACAATGGGAGAGTTGAAAGAGCATAAAAGAGGCAGATGTATTTTTTTTTTTTGAGAGGGGCAATTGGGGTTGTGACTTGGCCATGGTTACATGGCTAGTTTTGTGTTAAGTGTCTGAGGTAGGATTTGAACTCAGGTCCTCCTGACTCTACGGCCAGTGCTCTATTCACTGTACCACCTACCTGCCCCAGATGTATTTCTTTATGTAAGTGGAAGGTAATACCAGAAAGAGGAAAAACTATATTATCTAAATTAGTGGGTTTTTTTTTAAGGCTCTGGACTATTTGTCCAAATGTAAGAAGGAATATGTATTTGATAACAAGCCTCAAAAAAATAAAAAAATCTGGAGGATGACTAAAGTGATCAGAAGGAGACACAGAGTAACAAAATTCAGATTTTTCAGGTTTGAAACACCCAAGAATTTCTAATGATAATGAGTATAATTCAGGATAAAACAAACTCTCCTTTTCTTCAGAAGAAACACCCAACCTCACATCCTTTAAGTTCAGATAGCTATTGTAGTTCTATATTTTATTCTTTAACTCTTTCCACAGTCAGAAACATTTTCCTATCAAGTGGCAGAAAGATTTTCCATACTTTTATTAAAATCTCATTACATAATATCCTAATAATGAGAAGGAACTCCCTAGTAACATAATGTCAGCTAGAAAGCCTAAAAATGGCACAATAAATAATGACTCCATAGATTTACTAAATCATATGAAATATAAAAAGAAAAAAAATTGAAGCCAAAAGAAATGAATTCACTTGCCCAAGGTCATATAGCCATTCTTGGAATTATTCCCATGTCTTCTGATTCCAATTTCAAAACATTTTCCACTTGGACACTGCCTCTCATAACTTCTAAAGAAAAACACAGCTCTTACATAGTTAGAAGCACTTTTATTTTCAATGTAATTTGTACTTGTATTAACCCCCAGAAAGATCGTTTACAAATGATCACATCCACACTAATGTGTAATCATTTACCTTAGAAAGATGAATATAACAAGCCGGGGTTAAAAGATACTGAAAAAAGAAAAACAAAACAAAATAGATGTGAATCTATTACTATAGTTGAGGAACGAGCTCATTAATATGTAAAGATTCTCAACATGTGAGGTTTGGAACCTTTCATACCTCGTGTTGGACATATGCTCTTCCATAACTCTGCCATAAGGAATCCAACCAATATAAAGAAGTACTTTTTTACATCTTTTAATATTATATGGATATGAACTGTCTATCTGTTTTTGTGATTACATATACTTTGAATGATAGAATAATTCTCACACATATTGCAGTCTATTTCCACTGACATCTCTCCAGTCCCATTGTGGTCACTTGTAACTTGTGATTCTTTGGGGGTTTTGATTTGCAACCATGTAACATCAGTGGAAGGATATTGAGGGTTTTTTTTTCTCTATAGGGAAGTTTCAAGTAGAACTTTGCAATTAAAGAAAATCCAGCACAACTTCACAAACACAATTCACCCAACCCTCGATTTTGGAAGTTAACTTGTCTATCTGATGTATGTCTAATATATGTACTGATGGACTAGTTGAAGAGTGTGTCATGTTCTAGACATTCTTAATGCATTCGATTTTTCCTCTTTGGATTCCATCATACTCTGTAGCACTTGTTTAGTGGTAAAGAAATGCATTTTAGATGTTCTGATGTGTTCCAAACCTTGTTGGGAAAATTACAATATTATCAGTAAATAGAATCATCTGTAAACTTAAAATTCTAGAGAGAAATCCTTTTTTTAAAAAATTTATTCAGAGACTCCATGGAAATCATACACAAAAATGAAATATACTTTTGGTGAGCATTTAGTCCTTGGTATTATTCATACTCTTGGTACTTAAAACTTGAAAAGTCTTAATTGTGTTAGCTTATACCTCTCTTTGATCATTTAGTCCTTTTCTGGTCAGTTTTCATAGCTATATTTATGCATTAAGCATCATTGTGTATTACTTGTCTTTCTATTTTAAGTTCACTTGACATTAATAAATAGAAGATTGTTGAATGAAATTTTCTTTATTGGTGTAATATCACAAATCTTATATGATCATAACAGATGCATAGGAGATGCTTCATTGGAGACAAAGCTTCATTTTGCTCTATTGAAGTTCTTTCTTTTCTCTATTGTACATACAAGAAATATGATGAATCTCTGTATTTTCTATGCTTTTCTATCTATTCTGTTACAATGAAGCTATGTGACGGTAAAATTTGTGAAAGCTTACTGTTCCCTGCTTATATTTTTCACCAAGAATACTTTCAGTTTGTATATGTTATTCACATGAAGATTTTATGTAAGTGAGAAAATATGCAGATGGTATAGTAACTGATGTCTTTTTGAGAGCCTTGTGCTTTGGAAATAATAGCATGCATTATACATATATATGTATATATATATATATATATATATATATATGTATATATATTTTCCTAGTCATTCTGCATTTTCTCCTTTCAGGTATCTTGAGTATTGCTTCTTTGATAATCTCTAGCCCATTAACCCCAACATGAATTTCCACTGTTCCTAATTTCATTTCCAGAGTTGTTTCCACTTTGTCAACTGTGCAAGTGGACTGGGATATTAGAATCAAAATGTGATAGCACTACTATCATTGATAGCACCAACAAAAAAATAGTATGGAAATGATGTCAGATCTTTAATATGTTTAACCTCTAGATTCATCTTTAAAAGCCCTTGGGATAAGCTAAACTATTAAAAAAAAACACAGGAAGGAGGGAAGAAATACTAAAATGATGTTCTGGCAGTGGAAATAATTGGACAGACAAAATAGATATCACAAAACATCTTCCTTTGAGTGACAATTCCTGCACTTCTCCATGAAGGTTTTCATTGATCCTGCATTTGAAAGTATGGTTTTAGAATCTGAGCCTCAAGGTTCAAATGCTAGCTCTATTGCATGTTGCCCATTTTATTTAAGTTGAGAATTCAAGTACCTTCTCCATGCTTCTATTAAGAGTTGATTAGATAACCATGAATATTCTTTTTATCTGTAAATCTTGTGAACCTACTGCTCATCCCTCCTCATAGCCCTCCTTTTATCTTTCATTTCATACTTTTATCTGTTTACTTAAACATATTTTAGTAAATATTATAGAAATATCTACACATACATATGTACATGTTTACATACACACATATATTTCCTATGATATTGTAGGTTACTTGAGTACAGGAATTATTTTATTTTTCATTTTTTAGTATCCATAGTATCTAACAAAGTTCCTTTCATTCATTAAAAATTTAATGAATATTTATTAAATTGAATCCAAATTCAGTCAACAAATTTCCCCACCTCATCCTAACTTTTCTATTTCTGTTGCAGAAACCACCTTGTCACCCAGCTTCACAACCTGAAGTTAATCCTTAGATCCTTACTCACTCACATCCAATATATCCAATCAATTGCCAAATCTTGTTGATTCTACTTCCACAACATCTCTGATAGCTGACCCATTTTCAGAATTCATACAACCACTACTTTAGTGCAAAACTTTTTCACCTTCCACCTGGGTTTTTATAATGGCCATCTAAATGGTCTTCCTATTTTAAATATATCTCTACTCCAGTTCATCCTCCACACAGAGTTTAAGTCTAGGTCTGATTATCTCATCCCATATTCAATATACTCCACTGGCTCCCTATTACATCTTGGATCAAATATAAATGCATCTAGTTGTCATTTAATGACCTTCACAACCAGAAAACTACTTATCTAACCTCATTCTATATTATTTCATTTTCTATATTCCACAGTCCAGTAAAACCTGCCTTGTTGCTCATACATGGCATTCTTCATGTTCTTCATTTAGAATCGCCATGAAGATCTTTTCCTTGAAATCAAGGCAGCTTCTGAGCAGAATGAATGATTTTCTAGTGCTGACTCTTATGGTGCATTTCATATTCATTCCGTGACCTGTAATAATTAAGCCCATTATAAAATACACATTCTGAACAATCCATCATGAAAACAAATATGATGGAAAATTTTTTTAAAAAATGAGTTCACATGAGTAGTGGGCAATGTTCTGTACTGCATCCAAATTGGAAGGAGAGGAGATTCCCTATACATGGTTAAGGAAATTTTCTAGACAACACTGTTTGCTAATAGTCAAAAGCTGACTATTGCATCAATATCTAGTATTCTTCAAAGTCACCTCAATAAATCTGTAAACAAAACAAATATATAAAAAATGGTACCATATAAAACTGCATAACATTATATCGTCAGATGTGTAGCCCTTTGAATTAGTCCATATGTTTTTTATCTTAGATAGATTGAAGACAGAAAATTAACTGGGCCCAGAATTGAATAGGAACAAGAGAGGAAGCCTGATTGCATTTCAAAAACTAACTAGTACTTTTAACAACTCTGTTGTGCTCCCAGAAACAAAAAAATTCATCCCTTCATCCTCAGAGTGGGTCAGTGGAAAGAATACTAGGACTGGAAGTCAGAAAGCTTTGTTTGAAATCTGTGATCTTCTACTTATTGAAGAAAGTCTGCAGGACTTCAGAGAAGTTATTTAACCTCTAGGGCCTCAATTTCTTTAGCTGTAAAATAAAGAAATTAGGCTAGATATTTTTCTATGGTCCTTTCAATTGTAAATTTGTGATCCTAAAATTCTACATGGCTACCAATCATGGGACAGTACAGCCTCTGCAGACTAAAATTCATATTACCTTTGAGGGCAATGGAGAGGAATATGGGGATGGTAAGTAGAACATAAGAATTTTTCAATAATGCCACATATGTAAGAAGTACCCTAAAAGCAGAGTTGTGCAGGTAAATACTTAACAACCAGTTCTGGGTAGGTGGGTAGGGGGAATACACGCATGACACAATTTTAAGTTTAATGTGCAGTACCAGCATTTTCCCTATCACTTTCTTAAATCTTGACACTCTGGAACACTAACACATTGGTGAAGATGTAAACTGAGACAGACATTCTGGAGAGCAATCTGGAACTATGCCCAAAGGGCTATAAATAATTGCATACCTTTTGACCCAGTAATACCACTTCTGGGGTTGTATCCCAAAGAGATCAGAGAAGTGGGAGGAAGACCCATATGCACAAAAATATTTATTGCATTTCTCTTTGTGGTGGCAAAAAACTGGAAATTAAAGGGATGCCCATCAATTGGGGAATGGCTAAACAAGTTGTGGCATATGAATGTAATGGAGTACTATTGTGCTATAAGAAACGGGGAGGAGATGGTCTTCATATTCACCTGCAGAGCCTTATACAAACTGGTGTTAAGTGAGAAGAGCAGAACCAGGAAAAATTTGAACACAATTCTAGACACATCAGACGTGTGACAACCAACTTTGATAAACTGGACTCTTCTCAGCAACTCATATTTATAAAACAACTCTGCAAGTCTCAGGATAGAAGGCTGTATCTACATTCAGAGAAAGATCTATAAAGAACAGAGTTTAAATGGAGACTGAAGCAATTTCCACGCTATTGTTCTTTTTTTATGTTTGATTCTCTTTCTTTTATCCCATAGTTCACCCCATTGGTTACAACCCTTCTATACCACCAGACTAATGTCCAATTTGAAAATATTTGCAGATCCTATACTTGATTGCACGCCACCAAGAGGTGGGGTGGAGAGGGAGGGGAGAAAATTTGAAACTCAAGAGGTTATGGAACTGAATCTTGTAAACTAAAAGTTAATAAACAAATCAAATGTAAAAAAAAAACACAAACAAAAACAAAAAATATCTAGATACTCAACAAAATAACAAATTAAGCCCTGATTTGTAGTATTTGCTGATTTCTGGTGTGGAAATGTTGATAATGAAACTTTTACAATACACTCTTCTGAACCAGTTTAAGCTGACTTCAGCACACCTCTACTTAATAGGCAAAGAAGAGTAACAAATGAGTAATAGCCCAACTGCTTCACTAGTATTAAAAAAAAAAAAATCGAAGGGAAGACCTCCAGACCTATTTAGGATAGATCTTCTGTGGGTGATTTTGAAGACTAAATGAGCAAGAATCACACAGGCATAAACTACATGCAACCTGTACCATTGCAAAAAGTATCTATAACTGACATCACATATCGTTGATATATAAAATAATTATGCATGCAGAAACTAATTTCTTATGTATATATATAGTAGCTACAGAAACAAAGCATAATTCAATTCAAAGGAAATTCCAAGCTTCACAAAGTGCTGTCCCAACTAGAAGTTGCAAGTAAGTAAAATTTAACCTTGATATAAGAAAATACGCTCAGGCAGACTTAACCAAGGGGAAGGGTTACCTTAGGAAATAATGAATGGGTTTTCCCTTAATGGACATCTGAAATGCCTTGAAGTATTTATTGGGAACATTATAGGTGGGGGGAGGGGAGATTCTTGTTCAGCTTCTGATTATACTATTCAGATGGCCTCTGAGGTCCTTTCCAACTGAGGGTCTGTGATTCTTTCATAACTGGATCTGGGGAGAAATACATACTTATATACTTCCATAACTAAATGCTGAAGATTCTCACCATGTGCAAGGGCTACATTTTATAATCCTGGGAATAAAAAAATGTCATGTGGTTCTACTAATAGAATAATAATGTGTTACAGACACAAAACCAACTATGTTTATAGAAAAATAATAATAATAATTCAGAATAAAGTTAATGTTCCATATGCTAGCAACTGAGGCTGTGCTAAACCCATAGACTCTGAAGCATCTGAAATGATCCTTTATGAGCTTTCAGTATTCTTAGAAAGATCAGGGCCAGGCATGTTTTGCTGTGTAAACAATATATTGTCCCCCATTACTCTTTTCCCCTCCCCTTCAAGCATTAATCTTTACTCCTTCACTGTATTATTATCCACTTTTCTCTTAGTTATCATCATTAAGTTTGTGGATTAATCCTGAAATGCTGTAATTTATAGAATGGAAAGCAATCATAGCAGTGCTGTGGGTTAGGCAGAAGTAAATCAGACAGGGAGAAACCCGACCTTCAACAAATAGTCTTGCATTACTATAAAATCTCCTCCTGGCATACATAAAAAGGTAAAAGAACAAAATATTATCATACTGTTCTGGGAGACACAGTACACCAGTATTCCATAGTAAAAGCATCTCAAACTATGATTTATGAATTCTGAATCACAGAGGTTTCCTGTATTGCTTTATTTCTGACCATCTGCCATTGTCTTATCACTACTCCATCTCTATTCTCTGGGACCATAAGAATTAACAAGGGATTGAGTCTATCAAGAAAATGCCTCCACTCTTTATATCCCTTAGGCTTCAAATATTTCATCATTATCTACATATTTATAAGAATATATTTTTATAAACTGGTGGTTTTTATTTGTATAAATTATTAATACCAAATTACTTATCCCTCTGAACTTAATAAGGGTTAGGATAATTCAATAGAAAATTAAATACCATTATAATTATACAGGCATAAATAAAATACAAAGTCTATGAATTGGTTCTAGCTC
>JAQQSU010016650.1:0-10886 GCA_028627135.1 Pseudochirops cupreus | reverse complement strand
AGGGAGGGAGAGAAAGCAGGAGGGAGAGGAAGAATGTGTGAGTGTGGCGTGGGGAGAATGGGAGAATGCGGAGCTAGCAATACAGGAAATTGGGAAAGGCCTCCTGGAGGAGGTGGCCCCTGTTTGTGGTGTGTTAGTTATCTACTTTTCTCCTTTAGTAAACCTAGCTCCTTAAGTGCAGGAACTACGTCTTTTGCCTTTGTTTGTTTCTTTTCCCCTTAGCATCTAGCACACAGCAGACACAATAAATTTTTGTCAAATTGTTTTATTGCAATGCTAAAGGTAATCAATCAATAGACATCTAAGTGTCTGATGTGTATTCCTCTCCATGTTAGGTTGGATGAGAAGGAAAATATAATCTAGTTTGAGCAAGAAGAGTATTAAAGAAAAAATAATTCTATTCCCAATTGTGAAGATCTAGAAGAACTCTGAAAACTGTGGTTTAGCTTTTGATACACACATACACATAAACACACACACACACACACACACACACACACACACATTCGCATACACACAGAGTCAGATCTCCAGGCCTGGCACTCTATCTACTGTGCCACCTAGCTGCCCTGAAGTGAGGGAGACACGGGTTCAAACTTTGCTTCTGAAATTTACCAGCCGTGAGAACATGAAATAGTTGGACAAGCTTTCTATTTCTATTTATTAACATGTAAAATGTGGACAAATTTATAGATGTGTTGTATCAAATGAAATCATACATGTAAAGATCATTGCAAAACTGTACAAGTCAATATATAAATGTCAAGTTTAATCCTTGTTGCCAATTCTCCTGTTCTCATCTTTTATGATAGTCAGATAGAAATGGTCCTGCAACAAGTTACTACCCTGTAGTTATTCTTTTATATTTAATGTTTGTAGTGGTAAGGGAATTTGAAGATCTTCCCTACTCCTTAAGGGGTCTCAAGTGGAACCCAACAGGAGGGGCTTGCTTGGGAGGAGGCTTGTTTTTCAGGAAGGCCCACACCTTTTGTTACTTTGTAATTAGGCAGCAGGTCATGTAGTTATGATGTCCTTCGACCCTGAAGAAGGGTTTTGTTTTGGGACTCACTTATGGAAAGAGTTGTATGATTTGGCCAGATGAGACTCTGAGCAGCCGTTGAGTCCCCAGGCTTTGAAAATCCAGATTTTGGTACTTCTCCCTCTGGTAACTAACTATGTATGTATGTATGTAATGGTCAGACAGTTAGAAGCCCTGTCTGTTGTTCTGTTGAATTCTATCTGTATTTTTTGTCAGTTTGTAATTTCTGGTTGTATTTTCTGAAATTCAGGGTGCTGACTTTATAAAGATATACATACATTATATATATAATTAAAAACTGTTGACCCCTTTAAAGTTGCTTTCCTTAAGTTAAGCAGATCAAAGAACCTGTGCTAGGAGCCATCCTGGGTATGCTAGGTACTGACTGTTACAATGTTCTGTGGATTATTTCGTAGGTAGATAATAAAAATGCTTTTATAATTAAATCAAAGTTGTTGTTCAGTTGTTTCAAAAAAAAACACACAGAGTCAGATAAATGAAGTTAGAATCACTTAAAGTCAAGTAAGACATGTGTGTCCTGGATGAACTGGGAAAGTGACTTTTACAAAGTAATTCAGAGGAACAACCTGATCTTCTACGTTTGTCCTCATGGGACAATGAGGAAGACTAATTGTAATTTAATTTTAAAAAATATAGGGGCAGCTAGGTGGCACAGTGGATAGCGGGCAGGGCCTAGAATCAGAAGACTCATCTTCATGAGTTCAAATCCAGCCTCAGATACTAGCCATGTGACCCTGGATAAGTCACTTAACGCTGTTAAGTGACTTACAAATACAAAATACAGCATTTGTTCGAAGCTCACCAGGGAGAGAGAAGTACCAAGGGCCACCAAATCTACCTTGGGCAGCACTAAATCATGAGGAAGCTTTCCCTTATGTTGAGCCTAAATCTACCTTACTTTGACTTCTCACTTCACCTTGTAGTTCTGTTTACTGGCACCAAGCAGAAGAAGTCTAAGCCTTCTTCCACAGGACAGGCCTTCAACTGCTTGGAAGTTATCAATTCCTCCTTGTTTAAATGCCCATAGATCCTTCAATAATGACTCACACAACATGATCTTCAGCTCTTCACTGTCCTGGTGGGCCTCCTCTACAGATTCTTTTCCAGCCTTTGTGCTTCCTAAAATGTTGTACCTAGAGCTGAATGCAGTACTCCATTGAGAACACAAAAACAAGCACTAACCAATCCTATGTCTGTCTTAATACAACCTAGGATTGTATCAGCTTTTTAACATAATATATTGAACTTGCTGTCCACTAACAAAAAAAAAAAGAAATTGAGTCCTCCAAGGACTGAGTTTCCTTTTCTGTTGAGTCAGCTGGAGAAGGAAATGGAAGATCACTACAGCATCTTCACCAAGAAAACACCAAGAATAAATCTCCTTGTGTCTGATCTCACCCCAATTCTAATGGATCTTCTACAGAGCTGCCAAATTAGTATTCCATCTCATATGGCCAAAGTGTTATTAAACAAGGCATATCCTTTGACCAAGCAATATCACTACTAGATCTGCATGCCAAAGAGATTAAAAAAAAAAGAAAAGATCCTATATGTACAAAAATATTTGTAGCAGCTCTTTAGCGATGGCAAAGAATTGGATATTGAGAAGATGTCCATCAACTGGGGAATGGCTGAACAAGTTATTGTGTTTTATTATGATAGAGTATTATTGTGCCACAAGAAATGACAAGCAGGATGCTCCTGGAAAAATACCTGGAAACACTCATATGAACTGATGCAAAGTGAAATATATACAGTAACAGTATTATTGTATGATGATCAATTGTGAGCAACTTAGCTATTCTCAGCAATACTATGACCCAAGACAATCCTGAAGGATGTATGATGAAAAATGCTATCCATCTCCAGAGAAAGAACTGATGGAGTGTGAATACGGATTGAGGAACACTTTTTCATTACTTACTTTTTTTTTTGTCTATATTTTCTTTCACAACATGATTAATATAGAATGTGTCTTGCATGACTACAAATGCATAACCTATATCAAATTGCTTGCGTTCTCAATGAAGAGGGGGGTGGAGAGAGGGACGGAGAGAATTTGAAACACAAAAATTTTTTAAAAATCTTAAAAATTGTTTTTGCATGTTATTCATGAAAAATAAAATGTCACATTTAAGACATAAATAAATTATAGTTCAGACCAAGTCACTGCGTTGATTAAAAAAAAAATCCCACTGATTCTTTCCTGTCCCTAGCATAAAATAATATATCCTCATCTCAGCATTTACCTGACACTCGCCAGATTTATTTTAAATTTTCTTGCTCTGCTTATTATATATTATATATCTCTCCCCTGCCTCCAGTAGGATATAAGCTACTTGAGGGAATAGGCAGTTTTGTTTTTCTCCCTGGATCCCCAATGTCTAATAAAAAGTAGGTGTTTAATAAATGTTTGTTTAATTTGCCACACTATGAATCACAGTAATTAAAGCTGTTAGTGATGATTTAATCCAAATGACTCATTTTATAACTGAGAAAACCAATGCTCAGAAAAGTTAAGTAATTGGTCCAAGGTCAAATAGATAGCATGGTGTGAAGAATAGAGAACTGGCTGTAAAGTCAGGAAGATCTGGGTTCAAATTCCATCAGTGACAAAAATTGGCTGTGTAACCCTGAGGCAAGTTACTTAAACTCACAGTGCTCTAGGTAAATATTACTGTAAGCTGCAAGCAAGATGTTAACCTGCATTAGTAGAGGAAGTTTCCCTGTACCAATGCAAATCACAAAGCTGGTGCCTATATTACCCCCCCTTCCCCTCCAAGTAGCAAAGTTATGATTTGAACCCAGCTTCTGGGACTTCAAATTCAGTGTTCTTTCCATTATGCCAGGCACCCAGGATGAATGAGAATGTTGTAAAGCCAAGCATGAGCAGCTTTGCAGAAGAATGCTACTGTGAACAGCTTTTCATGGTTCTGATTACACAGTATACTGAACACTCTATTTATTCAATAACAAATCAGAGCAAAACATTCACAGAAAATCAAGGTACAGCATTCATAATGTTACAATTTATCACAGACAATCAAAATACAGCACTCAGAACAGCTTATCACTAAAATGGCCACATAGTTTTCACTACAGTGGTCACATGGTTTTGAACAAAGTACAATCATTTAGTCAATCAATCACTTAGTAACTCAATCATTCAATCATCCTTAAGGAGGCCTGCCTCCTTAAGCAGCACAAAATACAAAAGTCAAAATACTCCATCCCTGTGCAGTACATTCATTTAGTCAATCACAGAGTCCTTAATTCAATCACAAAGTACAATCACAAATAAATTATAATTTTATCAGTCACTACTCAACAGAAAATAACACAATACAACAGACAGGGCTTCCAGTTGTCTAACCATCACATCCATACCTAGTTACTAGAGAGGGAAGCACCAACATCTGGGTTTTCAAAGCCAGGGGCTCAATGGCTGCCCAGAGTCTCATCTGGCCAAATGACAGACCTCTTCCCAAAGTGAATCCCAAAGCAAAACCTCACATCAGGGTCAGTCAGGCTTCCAGCTGTCTGACCATCACATCCATACCTAGTTACCAGAGAGGGAAGCACCAACATCTGGGTTTTCAAAGCCAGGGGCTCAATGGCTGCCCAGAGTCTCATCTGGCCAAATGTCGGACCTCTTCCCAAAGTGAGTCCCAAAGCAAAACCTCACATCAGGGTCAGTCACTACTCAGTATCCACAGAGAGATCTTTTCATCTTGACCCGAAGTAGGCTCTCAGATTCTCTGGATCCCCTTCCACGGTCCCAGCTCCTACCTGGATTCACCAAACTGTCACCTGGGTTCAATGGCAGACAGCTCCGAGTTCCTTGTCCAGCTCTCTGTGCAGTTCCTGTAGTATGCTGAAGCTCACAGTGTCCAGTCTACCTTAAATCCTTCACAGTCTGTTCCTGGGAAGTAAAGGCTTAACAAAACCACAAACAGGTTCATAAAAAGTACCAGCATCACAGTCCTGCTTCCTCAGTCTTTGGCAGTTCCAGCTGGTCCTTGGAAGTCTTCAGCAGCTCCCAGGAGAAGCTGGTAGCTCCCCAGCAGAAGCTCCAACTGGTTCCCAGAATCAAAATCACTTCACCCACTTTCCCAAAATCAAAATCATCCTCTCCAGCCTGGGCTTTTCTTCTTCAGCCTCCCAGACAGCAGCTGCTTCTATCTTTACAAAGCTTATCCCAAGAAGTTCTGACTTTGCCAGCTGGGGTTTTTCCTTATACACAGTATTGCTCCTCCCTGTTCAGCCCCTTCCTGTCCCATCAGCAACAGAGGTTTCCTGTTCAACCCCTTCCTTTTACATCAGCAACACGAGTTCATACCTTTTGTTTCTTTAACAGAGGCTTAATTTGAAACTAGGTGCTAAGTACCTCTTAGCTTAGCAATACAAAGGGATCTTCAAATTTCATTACTATTACAAATGTATCCTGTTTAAGGTCTCCAGCAATATTTTACACCATTTTTTTGTGAATTGCTTTATTTTTTTTAAATCAAACTTCAGTGTAACATAGGGTTTTTTAAAAACATTATTTTTAGTCTATACATACCACTTCTTCAGCTACTTAATCCAAAGGGGTTTTTTTTAAACTGTATTTTAAAAATTTCCACAGTGGAGATATAGAGTATATTACCTAGTTCATACTCTTCAAAAATTAGAACAGCATGCAATCAATGTCCTTTCTTTACTGGAGCCTCAGTCTTCTCTATAGTAATCTTAAGCTTATTTAAATTTCCAGATTCTTAGTAACATAAAGGGCTCTCTCTGAGTCTTCTTTAAAGTCCACACAATTCCATAAATCAGAGAAATCCAAAATGGACCAAAAATTTGAATAACCATTAACAAGAAAGATACAGTTTGGTCTAGCCCTCTCCACCCAGATCATTCTGCCCTTAAGTGATGCAAGACATATGGTTCCTCATCCTGAATTTTAAGATATTGGTTATATTGATACATAGCAAGGGCCCTTAACCTTGTTTGGGTTACAAACCCTCTTTGGTAGCCTGGGGAAGCAGATAGACCCCTTCTCAGAATCATGTTTGTTGCCTAAAATTATATTTGAAGGAAATGCTAAATTCCAGTTAGTAGTCAGTAAAAATAAAGACATAATTTTCCCCACCCAACTTCACAGACCTCCTGAAAACTATCCATGGACTTCCGTAGGATCCATGGACTCTAGACTTTTGGGTCCCCTGCCCTTGACAAGAAAGAACCAGGTTATGGATTTATAAAAAACAAGAAATTTTATAAACATAGTCCACACAATAAAAGGTTCACTTTCTAAATCTTCCTGTGGCAGTGTGGTGGAATGGAAAGAATGCTGGCCAAATTTGGGTGAGTCCTGGTGCTGCTACTTATTTATGAAATAATCATATAGTAAATGGGTACTTCATCCAACCTTTCAGAAACTCAACTCTCCATCTATAAAATGGCAATAATAATGCTTGCATTAACCATCTCAGAGGACTGTAATGGAAAAAGTACCCTCTAAATTGTAAAGTGCTACATAATTATGAGATGTTGTTCTACTTTACATGTGAAAAAGAAGCTATAGAACATAAAGCATCCACTAAGTCCCTTTGGCATAAATAAAACCCTCAGAGGACAACTTACTCATTTAACAGTCAAGATATACACTCAGGTCTGTTAAAATATTAAAAAGGAACATTGCATGGAATTAATGTCAAGTATATTAAACTATCACATAAAAAGGCAATTTAATTCCACTATTATGATTTTTTCAGGTTATTATGTCGCCTCTTTTGGTAGGTATGCAGAAGCAGCTTTATTTATTTATTTTTAGTCCTGTTAAAATGAAGTCAAATATTACATTACTGTATCAAGATCAATGGCAGGAATGGCACCATGCCACAAATCTTTCTACTACTCTGAGAGGAGTGGATCAGAGAGGTAATAGCATTTGCTACTGACTAAAATACTAAAAGACAAAATAATAAGTGCTTCTTGTGAAAATCAGTAGGACTACCAAACAGATATTTAGAAGATTTGGGGTCATAAGCTTGCCCTTCATTACAATCCTATTTTCTATTGAGTAAATATTCACTGAGTTCCTACTATGTGTAAAGAAGGTCACTGTGGAAGAAAGATAAGAAGATCTCAATCCTTGAAGCTTGAAGTAGTGTTTGGAGTTGGAGTTGTCATTATTCCTCCCCACTCTCTTGAACTCTTAACCTACATAACTAAACAGGACCTTCTAAGACCCTAAATTTTTTCCTCCTTAGGGTACTTCATCTGGTTACATTTATGGGTGGCTACAGAGAAAATCAATCCTTCAATCAGCTGGCAAATAACAACTATTTCCTATTTCCCAGACTTTGTGCCAAGCCCTGGGCATACAAAGAGAAAGAAAACAAAAATCTGCTTCTCTCTTCAAGCAGGTTACATTCTAATGGTTAGTTACATTAGTCCCTGAGAAATTCATCCTCAGCTAAAACTTGCCATCACAATCTTCTAAACACATATGGTTATTGAGAGGTTTTTAAATATTTGGAAACTGCCTGACAGTAATGGAACAGAGAGCATAGGGATAATATAACGGAGGTGTCAAAGACTTGGTGACATCAGCTGATTGCTGAGGAAAACGGAAAGGAAAAGGTAGATAACTTGACACAAAAACTCATGGTTATGAAATTATATGGAAATATAGGGGTAGAGTAATGTTGAATGTAGCTATAACCAGTTACTTCCTAGGCTCTGGCCAGGCTGATCCTAATGATGCAGAGTACTCTCTGCTACAAAGCAGTTTCCACCCTACTGAGGGGAAGACCACAGGATAAGATGGTACAATGGGTTGCTAATGTGCTGACCAGAGCTTTGGTGTAATAGAAACAGTGCGGGAGGCGTTATACTGCAAACAACCTCCAAACTGTCAACAGAGACAGCTGGCTCACCTGGTAAATAGTGAAATTCAAATATGATGCTGACAATTCAACAAAACAGCCGACCTGAGACTGATGATGTAAACAGTTTTTAGTCATCCAGGAGTATAAGTCACTCTGTGGAAAAACTCAGGTCCAAACCTGAGCTGATTTCCATACTGTAGACCACCAAGGAGAGAGGGCAAGCATCCCCATTACAGCTATTCTTTATAAGGCTTATATCCGAGTTCTTAAGGTTCTGGTAACTTTTTCCTCCCATCATGCTCAAGTGAATGATAATGAAACCGGGCACACAGAGTGGCCAAGAAATTTGCCCTACATTGTGCCAGCATGAACAGAATTTGCTGGAATTAGAACTCGTGGCCTGCAACTTTCCATGCTATGTAGTGATTATAGTTGTTCTGGGAATTTAGTCCTTTCTCTAAGCAGAAAAAAGAGCTTTATGAACTTGGCACTAGGTTTATAGGGAGGAATAGGACAGCCAATTTTCAATTGCCTAGATAAGATGTTCATTTCCCAAAAGCCTTATGCTTAATGATCTTTCAAAATATCTGACATTTCTACGATCCTTTGAATGGAAGAAAAGAGTATCTTCCCTAGATGCCCATGTCAATTGAAAGGAAGGAAGGATGAGAGAAAGATAGAAAGGGGAAATAATGAGAGAGAAAAAGAAAGATGGAAAAAGAGAAAAGGAGAGAGAATGAGAGGGAAGAAGAGACAAGGAGGAAGAGATAAAGAAAGAAAATATATAAGGAAAGAGGGGAAAAGTAGGAAGAAAGAAGGAAAGGAGAGAAAGAAAGGAAGAAAAAAGAAATGAAGGAAGGAAAAGGAATAAAGAAAGATTTAAAAAGAAAGAAAGAAGATGAGAAAGAGGAAAAGAGAGGAAGTGAGGAAATGAAGGACAGAAGGAAGGAAGGAAGGAAGGAACGAAAAAAGGGAAATGTTCCAAAACGAGAACCATCCTCTCCTCGTGCAACCAGTTGTTCCTTCACATTTCCAAGCACCAGCAATGTGTTAAGTATTCTACAAACACAGAGACACAATCCCTCTTTATTGGGCCATCAAGTCTCTAAGGCACCTCACTAACAACAAATACTACTTATTATGCAAAATCATGGACCTGGCACTCTATCTAGGGGAGCAATCATTTTCAGGCTGAGCTCTTATACATGGTCCCCATTGCCTCCATTATAAACATTAAAACAAACTTCACCTTGGAATTTCAAACTCCATAAAATGGATCCCAGCCACCTTTCCAGTCTTATTGCATATTACTCCTTTTCATATACTCTCCCTTCAAATGAATTGGCTTAGTTCACCTTATTTGACATTCCATTTCTTCTCCACGCTTTTGCACAGATGTTTGACTACTTGCTCCTTTCAATTCACAACTCAGGTTCTGCCTTTTACACCCAGCCTTCTACTGATCTCCCCAGTTCTTTTTAGCTTGTTTTTCTTCTATATTCTATTATTTTAATCTAATTTGTATTTACTTAATTGTGTGTATCAAGGTTTGAGGATGATGACCCCAGGGGTAGCTTATGTGGGGTATAGTGGTCCCTCCCTAGTCTCTGTTGGAGGGACCACTGAAGCAGATATTTTAAGTGCATTATCTTCACAGCTCACAATAAGTTTCTTGTCTTTCTCAGTACCTAGAATGGTGCCAGCTGCATAATGCATGCTTAGAAATGTTTGCCGAATTCAATTACTTTAAGAGGTGAGGAAACAGATGGCTTCAAAGAGATGTATAAAGATTTATATGAATGGATGCAGAGTGAAGTGAGAAGAAACAGCAGACCAACTTATACTATGATATCTATGTTATAAAAATGCACAGTTTTGAAAACTTTTACAAACTCATAGCCAAGTTATAAAACAACACTGTAAAAACAAACAGCTTTGAAAGCTGTAAGTGCTATGATCAATACAGTGACCATTCATAATTTCAGTGAACCAATGTTATTCAGTCAGTCAATAAACATTCATTGGCTACCATGTTCCAGGTACTGTAGTAAGAGTTAAGGATATTTAAAAAAAAAAAGAGGCAAAAGACTATCTTTTTCCTCAAGGAGCTCTACTGGGGGAGAGAACAAGCAAACAAGTCTGTATAAAGAAGCTATAGACAGGAAATAATTAACAATGGGCATTAGAATTAAGAAGGCAGAAAAAGGCTTCCTGTAGAAATAGGATTTCAGTTGGGGCTTAGGAAAAGGGAGAGAAGCCAAAAGGTGGAGATGAGGAGGAAACATGTTCCAGGCATGAGAGATAGTCAGGAAAAAAAAAATGCCCAAATCTGAGAGACGGGGTCTTGTCTTTATAAAACTGCAAGAAGTCCAGTGTTACTAGATTGACGAATATGTGTATGTGTGTATGGGGTAGGGAGGGGGGAGGGTGGCAATGTATTTTGTAAGAAGATTGTAAAGGTAGTAGAAAGCTGGGTTATGAAGGACTTCAAATGGTTACAGGTGCTATCTATCTTCTGACAAAGATGACAGATTTAGTGTGCTGAATAAGACACATATGTGTCTGTGAATGTACGTATGTACATATGTTATAGCCAAAAAGGGATTTTTTAACTTGACCGTGCATATTTCTTACAAGAATTATTTTTCTTTTCCTTTTGATGAAGTAGAAGTAGAAGGGAGAGAAAAGAGATTTGTGTTCATTTAAAAATGGAGGTGGGGATGCTACAGATGTAAAATATGCCCACTTTCAGATAAAGTCAACTTTTAAAATTAGTTTTATTTAACTGTTTTACTTTGTTACAAGAGACCTTTTATGGAATGAGAATCATTTGGAAGTGTTTGTAACATTAAAAATATCTATCAATGTTAAAAAAAAAAAGAATTGAATTACATGCTAAATTCAAACTCCTGTCTATAACACTATAGAAGCAAAGATATAAGTGAGAA
>JAQQSU010001665.1:0-14917 GCA_028627135.1 Pseudochirops cupreus | reverse complement strand
CGGGCGCTGCCGCGTGGGGGGAGCGTGGAGTGTGTGCGGGGGGGGGGGCGTATTTCTGGGGCTTGGGAAGTGGTCCAGGCGTGGTGGGGGGCGGTGGTGATGTTGGCGGAGAAAGACTCGGTCTGGGGGAATCACATTGTGGAAATTCCGCCCCAGTTTCTTAGCGTTTTTGCCCCTCGAAGTTACAGCAGCTCTAATGTAATCGAGATTTCTGTAGTAATTAACAGTGATTGGGATTGCATCGGAATGCTCCTGGGTACGATAAATGCCTTAAATGACATCCTGCCCCCTTCTGCATTTTGTTTCTACTTTTTCTGCATGGATTGGGGAATACTGAGGTGTAAACTTGAATCGATTTAAAGACGCTTAACCATTGTGGGTTGCAACTCTAGCTACACTTAAATTTACTGATTAAAAAGAACCTGTATGGAACCTATTGAAACATAAAATAAATTTCCCTTCTAATGAAAAAAAAAAAAAGAACGTTTCCATGTATTCTGCAAAACATGAGTGGATTCAGTATAAAACAATAAATTTCAATTTCAAGAAAACCTATGCAGTAAATACTGTACATTATTTCCAAAGCTACCCAGCTTTTCTTTGCTTCCTTCTAGGTTTTCTTTCGTTCTCTGCAGTGGACTTTTTACTTTGTTCTTTTCCTCCCTCCCTCCCATCCTAATCCCAGAGAAGGCTACAATGGAATGAGATATATACACATACACATACACACACATGCAAACATATGTGTATGTATATACATACATGTACCCCAATTACATTTTAATCTGGCTCAGGCTGCACTTAGTTTTACCAGTAATGGATTTGACAAATCTGATAATCCAAAAAATTCACTTTATAAGTGAGCAAAATAAAGTCCAAAGAACTTCAGAGACCTACCCAAGGTCCTGTAATCAATGAGTAGCATAACAACAACAACAATATTTATTTATTTATAAAGAGCTTACTATGTGCCCGGTGTTAACAGCAACTGTAGTAGCATGCAGGCTAGGTTGTTAATACATGTCCTTTGATCTGTTTTTCTTTTTTTTTTTTACAAAATTTTATTTTAGACTCAAATGCCAGAACACAAATAAAGAACAGAGAAAAGAAACAAAAAACATACTATAAAATTAAATATTGGGACTTAAATACAAAGTTAAAAAAGAAAAAAAAGTGTGTCATATGCATAGCAGAACATAAGAGAGGATTCAAAATATGTAACAATAAATTTTCATTTCAAGGAAGCCTATGTGATAAATAATACTCGTGTTGAGAATTGTCCGTCTTTGCTTTGTTTCCTTCTGCGTTTTGTTCTCTGCTGTGCACTTTTACTTTGTTCTTTTTTTCCCTTTCCCTAAATTCCCCCAGAAGACCACAATAAAGCTTAGATGTATTTCTCTATAGCTATAAATGTATACATACCTTCTCTCACCCCCCCAGAAGTCTACAATAAAATTTAGATATGTTTCTCTATAGCTATAGATATATACATACACATATACATACATATATAGACATATACTTTCCCAAACCTATTCTAGTCCTGATCTTTGTTTTTAGTATATGCATATCTCTTGTTTCCTATCCCTCCTGTCTCCTCTACTTTACTTTACCCACTACCTTGACCTCCTATGACTTGCCTACTCCTCTCCAAGGATCCCTCCCCTATCCTCCCATTCCTATAAATCTAAACACTTTTCTATAACTCCATTTACCAATTCCTTCACTTTCCCTTCCAAAGATCCCGCTCTTGTCCTCTCTCCCTTCCATATGCCCTTACCATTTTATTTCTTCTGAATTTAGAAGTCTGTTATGGTCTTCTAAATATATATGTATTGTTTTCTCTTAAACCCATTCCTGATGAAATAGCTTACCAGAACTACCAACTCTCCTCCCCCATCTAATTCCTTCGTATCAATTCTTCCTCTTGCACCTCATTTGTATAAAATAATTACTCTTTCAAGCTGTTCCTAAATGGTTTTAATTTTAAAATTCATATTATACTCAGGTTTACCCCAATATTTCTTATGAACTGCCCAATTATTGATAAGACTCTTAGACATACATTTTAGACGAAATACTGTTTATAGTCTGTAAAATGTAATATATACAATATTCAATATATTATATAATATTATATATGTACATATATAATATTCAACATATCACATATAAATTACATTTTACAGGCTATAAATAGTCTGTCCTTATGGATCCATTATAATCAGTCTTTGTTATATACCTTATATTTCTCTTGGTTCGTGTATGTCAAATCCATTAAGTTCAGGATTTTTTTTTAAACAAAGTCTTAAAAGTCTGAGAGTTTATCAAATGTCCATTTTTCCCCATTCAGGATAATACTTAACTTTTCAGGGTATGGTATTTTTGGTTGGAGCCCTAGTTCTTTTGCTTTTCAATATGTTGTGTTCCAAGACCTGTGGACCTTTAATATCTCTGCTGCTAGGTCTTGTGTAATTCTAATTGTGGCATCATTATATTTAAGTTGTTTTGATGTTGATGCTTTTAATATATTTTCCTTGAGCTGGGGGTTCTGGAGTTTGACTATGATATTCCTATGAGTTTTCCTCATAGGATCTCTTTCAAATGGTGATTGGTGGATTTTTTTTTTTCTATTTCTACTTTCCCCCTTTGTTCTAATATTTCAGGACAATTTTCTTTAATTATTTCTTGTATTATTGTATCAAAATGCTTTTTTTTAGCTTAAATTTCAGTTAGTCCAATTATTTTTATATTTTCCCTTCTTGATCTATTCTCTAAATCTGTTGTTTTTCTTATAAGATATTTCACTTTCTCTTCTATTTTTTCATTATTCATATTTTGTTTAATCAATTCTTGATGTCTTATAATTTCACTGGCTTCACTTTGCCCAATTCTAATTTTCAAGGTGTCATTTTCTTCCTTATGATTCTGGATCTCCTTTTCTCATTGGTTGACTTTCCTTTCATACCCTTCTTGTTTTTCTTGGATTATTCTTATTTTCTTCTTTTTTTCATTTTTCCTCCATCTCTATTATTTAATATTTAGAGTCTTTGTAAAGATCTTCTATGAATTCTTTTTGGGCAGATGACTTTACTCTTTATGGGTTTCTTTTCTTCAATATGCTCCTCTGAAGATGAACCATGGTCATCTCTATACCCATAATAGGTTTCTGTGGTTGGATTCTTTCTCCTTTGCCTGTGCATTTTTTTGTGGTAATAGATTAATTATTTGTAATCACTTCTAGCCCTGGAATATGGGAAATGGTAACTCTTGCCCCAGATCTTCAATTCTTCCCTCTAGTCTGAAAGCAAAGCCAACCCTCCAACCTCCTCTAAGTGCCCACAGCCAAGGGCTTTCTGCTCCACTGCTTCTGTACTCAATGGTTGTGTGCTGGTTGCTTCTCACCACCTCCACTCTTCACAGCACAGCTGGGTCTGGTGTTGCTTGTCAGCAGGGGTTCCCTTGATCTTCCTGGGTTCAAAAGCCCAACTGTCCTCAATATACTGGGGGTAAAAGTTTTGGTTCCTGGGTCTGAGGCAGCCTCTCAAACCAACTAACCTCAGGGCTTCCCTTGTGTTAAGAGGCTTGCTGCTAAAAGGGAACCTAACCTGGAGGTGTTTAATTTTCACAGGGACCAAACCTGATCCTGGGATTTTTCTTCTGATCTTCTCAAATTATCCTAGGAGGACCCAGATTATGCCTCTGTTATTTATCTCCACCCACACTCTGCTTGCCCTAAGGTGCTATTTTAACTCTTTTGTGGGGGAAAATCTGAGAGCTTGGAATTTTCTGACCTATTCCATCATCTTCCCAGAATCCTCTCTGATCTGCTTTTCTAAAGGAAAGATAGCTTTAAAAGGGTTAAGGATCTTATTTTAATTAACAGACAGATAAGTAGAAAGGAGTATCCAGGAAAGAATTCAATAGACAGGGCTCCAACTGTGTTGACAACGTAATAGATACCTAACCACCAGACTCAGGAAAGATCAACATCTGGGTTGCAGGGGGACTCCTCACAAAGAAATAGTCTTCCCATGAGTGAGCTCCAAAGTAAAATACAAACCTGGCAGTATATATAGTTTTCAATTTATAGGCTCAAAGCCAGAAGGCATCACAGCCCATGTGACACAATGTCTAATTGGCTCAGTGTAAAAAAGTGTGAAAGTCTTCCAGAACAAGCCTCCTGCAAGCAAGCTTCCCCTTAGGCAAGTTCCTCCACCAACGCAATATAAATCTCCCTGAATATTTTCACCTGACAGACTCTATGTGACTCTGGATGTGTCACAGATGTAAACTGAGTCCCAAGTTCAAAGCAACAAGACATCCCTGACTTGTGTACCTTTAGTCCTGGGAACACAGCCTATGTTCCCAGGGAAAAAGGAACACATGTCATCAGATAGGCCTATTAATGGATGGAGAAGATACTATATTTCATTAACCCTACACAGGCACTGTGCTAGGTACTTTACTATTATTTTCTCATTTGATCTTCACAACAGTCATAGGATGTCTGTGATATTATTATTATTCCCATTTTACGGATCAGGAAACTGGCAGAGGAAAACTAGAATTCAGGTCTCTAGACTCCTGATTCAGAGTTCTTTTTATTCCACCTCACTTCCTCCTTAGAGAAATAGCTGTAGGCTTTGCTACATTCATTCCTGCCTTTTTTAGATGACTTCTTAGAGATTTTTGAGTACTTACTTTGTGCCCACCACTGTTCTAGGGAGATTAGGTAAGTGCCATATCAGTTATTATTCTGCTACAGTGCTCAGCTTTGAATGTTCAGTTTCATACTCTCCAACTTATCTTTACCTGCCCATCCTGTGCGATTCTGTCCTAAGGCCTCATGTAAATGGGGAATGGCCATCACCTGTTCCACATCTCCTAAGTATTTTTGCACTGGATGACACCTGTACCAAGACTTTACATAAACATGATATTTCTAGAAGCTGATAAGGGCAGCACATGGTCCTATAGATTGCACTGTTGCTAGCTGCTACTATGTGTTGGCAGGTTGGCAGGATGGTCTCAGAATCAGAAGACATATCTAAGTTCAAGTCCCTGTTCTATCACTTTTGAACAAGGAGACCCCAGGAAGATAAGTCACTTAAACTCTTTGGGCCTCACTTTCCACACCTATAAAATGGGAATAATAATGAACCTCCCTCACAAAAGAGTTACGAGAAAGGTACTTTGTACCCTTCAATTTATTATTTTGAAATCTAGGACATTCCAGTTTTCCCTTTGTTGACACAAAATAGAAAAATAGGCAATAACGTGACTTAGCAAGTTTACAAGTCTGGATTTACAAAATTGCTGTCAGCAATGATGAACAATGTTATTACTTTGGTTAAAGGTCTTATGAATCAGTTTAATAATTGCTTCTACAGTGTGCACCATGGCTAAACAGAGCATACTGTGTCAGTGTAATTTTAGTTTTTCTTGACTGACACATCGCTAACCCCTCTGTAGACAAACATTTACTGATGTCTTTTTATTTATGTGGTAGTATTAACATTGGAAAAATCAATATAATTTGGTACATATTGCTTACTTCTAAATATACAAATTATTAAATATAGACCTAGAAATAAATTTTGATTATGAATACTGTAATCCTCATAAATACAATTGTAGTTCACTTTATGAAAGAGTTTCATTTCTGAACGTTGTTAAACGTTAGATTTTTCATTAATTCAATCAAATTGCAAATGCATTACAAAGTTCAGTATTTGGAGAAATGCCGTAGTGAACGTTTTTCTAAAGTGTACCATTAACTGCCAATTTTACCTAAGTTTATAACTCTTCGTTTCTATGTATTCAGCTTGTTTGAAATAAAGGAAACCTAATTTACCTTTCTTCCCCCTGTCCCTAACAATGGAAGTTCTTTGAAATGGGATGCAAGTTAAAAAAATAGAAAAACAAATAAACAACCTTGGTTGTTTAGACCTTGGAAAAGTTGTTCTCATAAAAAGAATGACTTACTAGGTGATTAAATTCCTAGGCCAATCTTTAAAAGCCTACTTAATCCTTATTTTTATTTTTCCATTTTTTTTTTTGGAGGGGGGGAAAGGCAGGGCAGTTGGGGTTAAGCGACTTGACCAAGGTTACAGAGCTAGTTTGTGTTAAGTGTCTGAGGTGGTATTTGAACTCACATCCTTCTGACTCCAGAACTCTGTTCACTGTGCCACCTAGCCACTTTCCTTCTACTTAATCCTTATTAAAGTGCCTGAAATTTATTGTGAAATTGCTATAATTTCAAAGCAGAATATGACTTTAGAGGTCATTTTACTTAATCTCCTCACTTTAGAATTATAAGAAAGAAGATCTAGAGTTGAAATGAACTTCTGAGGCCTATTAGTCCAAACTCATAATTTTATAAATGAGAAAGCTGATGCCTGGGGAAGTTAAGTGACTTGTATAAAGTCATACAGATGATCAACTCCAAAGGAAACTGAGGTTCAGGGAGGTTAACTAGCTTGTTCAAGGTCACACAGGTCATAAACCTCAGAGGTAAGATATGAACAAAAGTCTTATTTCAGACATAATGGTCTTTCCACTGTACTATATCTACTTTTAATAAAAAAAATATTACTACCACAAATAACTTGTTTCTGTGAAGAAGGGTATTTAGAATTATGATTTGGGATTTTGGGAACAAATTTGTCTACCTTTCCAACCCTAGCCAATGAAGACTACAGAATTCCTCCCCTTCATAGCTACTTCTACCTACTAAAATCTGTGTAGGCTCCACTCAATCCAGCTCTCATTCATTAGCAGTAGTTCAACATCACCAGCTGAAGGTACCTGAGCAGTGTAGGTGCTAGAAGGCATGAATAGAGACAAGGTTGAAAGAGTTTTTATATTATTATGTGCTTCTCTTTGTCAAACTCTATATTCTCTTGACTTCTAAATTTAAGTTTGAAAATATGATGAAATTTCCTCACATCACAACTTCATAGTTAGTATATTCTTATCTTTCCCTTTGGTGTTTGGTCTTTGTCTTTCTCCAAAGGGACTAAAGCCCTACAGGCTTTCTTCAGATTGAATAATGGCTTTTCACAGAGTGCTTGAGGATTATCTAAAGCAGGTGGGACTTATTAAGAACAATGTTTTAGAAGTCTTGAGAGATCTCTTGTAAATGTTCTATAAAAACTTTGTTGAATTAGTTAATCAAATGAGATCATTTATGTTAGGCATTTTGGAAACCTTGATATAATACTCACGGTACCTATCTCACAGAATTGTTTTGAGGAACAAATGAAGTAATGCATGTAAAGTATTTGGCAAAACTTAAAGTGCCATATAAATGTCAAATGATACTTATTGAGACCATGATGATGATGATGGTGAAAACTTTTTTCTAACATACAACCCTATACTAACATCTCTGATTTGTTGGGCTTCTAACCCTCTTAGGAGCTTTTTTGGGTGGTAGTTTCATCTAAGATCTATACACATTTTCATTGTTTCATTGGTACAAGGAATTTCTATTAAGGAAACTCCTTCCACTGAAGGAGATTGGCAATTGCTCTACACTGGAGTGGGGGACCTGCAGCCTCAAGGCCACGTGTGGCTCCCTAGGTCCTCAAGCACAACCCTTTGATTGAACCCCAACTTCACAGAACAAGATTTGTTTGTGTTCAGTCAGATGGAGGCACTTTACCTAAAGGGCCTTATGTGGCCTCTGGGCTGTAGATTCCATGCCCTTCCCCCTCCCCCCACTCCTACTCTACAAAATTAAGTCTTTGTAGTCTGGACCACGGAGAGGGTAAGTGACTTGCTGAGGGTCATAGAGATAACGTGACTCGGAGGTTATTTCTCCACTGTGCCATGTTTCCTTTCACAGTCAGGTAAAATGTTATTTTTGCCACGATTCCCTACTTAAATGTCAAAATAGTTCTTATGTTCGGTAATCCAGAAGAAGTCAGTAACTAATTATATTCTTTTTTATGCTATTTTTGAGTTATTTTCATTTTGGCTAAGTTTGTGACAGTGGCGCCTTTTGCTATCATTCATTTGAATGTTAGTACATTCTTCACCAGGACAACCTGACTTGGCTAGGTCCAACCTACCCTTTCTTACATTATTGTAGACATTCTGGTGTGCCAAATTTCAATTATAGAAATGACCCAGTGCTCCAGAATTTCACATCCATTAACCCCTTCCTGGTATCTAATACATATAGTCACATAATCTCACTCATGTTTGGTTTGGAATATATTGTTCGAATTTATTTATAGTTTTTGGAAATCAAGTTTATGTTGTCCAAAGAATAAACTGTATGAATAAGTGTAGATTGGTGATGGTTGATCAGATTTTCTACCTAAACTGGTGCTTGGCTATATGCTTATTCTGTTACTTGTAATTTTAGCTTTTTTTTTCTTTTTTCCACATTGTTTTCATTTGTGTTCATTACAGTTCCTCAGTATTTGAAGGCTTAGTTTTAGAAAGCAGAATATACTACCCAGTATTTGATTTAGTCCTTCTGGTGAAAAGAAACAATATTTTACTTATTCTTTCAACAAAGACATAATTTCTCATAGTTCACAAGACTATCATTTAGCAAACCACCTTTTCCAGGTGCCAACAGGGCCCAAAAGAGAGTGAATTTTCAAAAAGTGAGTAATTCCTTTTTCATCACAGTAGAATTACATAGATTACACTTTGTTCTTAAATTCGGGACACAAGTTTAAAGAGCAAAAATAATCCTTCACGAAAGGAAGCTGAGTTGATGTGGATTGCTGATTGAAGTTAAGTGTGTAACTAGGCCCCCTTTTTAGTCACTTTTCTGACATAAATGCACTTTTGGGAAAATGTCAGTGATGGAAATTATTTGAGGCATAGTTCACTAGGGGACTAAAGTTGCCTATCCTTAAAAATTGCTACAATTTTCTAGCTTGCATTTGCTACTCCATTTTTTCCTCTTAGAAGTAGAAGTTATTTTTGTCAGCGATAACTGTAACTGTCTGTGGCATACTTTCCAGGACTTCAGGAGGGAACATTGCCACAGAGGAAAAGCACATTGTAAAACAATTATATCGATATCCTAATGTGCCTCAAAATTGGGTGACATATAGCAACATTTTCTATCCTTGTAACTTCCTTCTTCTCAGAAAGAAAAAAAAAACTCTGCAGCAACTTGAGGCCAAGTAAAGATTTGTACATATTTTGAGCTGGGGAATTGCTATAAAAATTGAAAGCCAGAATTAGCATTAGGAATGCTGCTTAAATTCAGTGGCAAGCCTCTAAATGGTATATTGGGTATGGAAGAGTTGAGAGATTTAGCAGCAGCATCTGGTGAAAAGGGTGCCCTGAAATGAATGTCAAGGAAAAGCACCAAGTCATACTTGAGCATACTTTAGGATATAAGCATCATGTGACTGATAAGTTCTCCCAAATATTCCAACTGTGTTTCTAAACCATGTTGCACATGATTTATGCATTAAGAAATATTAGGAAGGGATGGGACTTTTAACTAAGGTTTAGAAGGTCATATGTGTCCTTCCTGAGAGTTGTCTAATCATCTTCCCAAGGTAGTGAACTGGCCATATTTTTTCTCCTGCTCAGTAGCCTCACTCCAGGAGAAAATACGAATCCCTTAGCCCAGCATTTAAGGATTGTTTCCGTTAGATTAACTCCAACTGACCTCTAGAGCTTTAGCAATAAGATCGTGTCCATTTTAAAATAGATTTTGCTTTTTGATTTATTGAATATACTCAAAATGCAAGGGAATACAAATCACTCAGACAGTCCAGGGAACAAGGAGAGACTCTCTCTTGTTTCTGAGCGTCCTCTCTCCTCCAGTCAAAAGTCTTCTCTAAAACTGATTAGACTCTGCAGGTTATCTATCATTCCTAATTAAAACATGTGGGTCACATCAAGTCCAGCAGTAGAATAGACCGTGAGTAAGCATTCACTGTGGACTTGGTGTTGCTAATGCTCAAGTATCTTTCTTCTCCCTCTGTTCTTAATCAAGTACTCTTTGTATGCATGGTGCTCCCTGGATATTATCCTCCTTCATGTGGCCTGTGTTATGGTCAAACTGGAATACTAATTTTTTCTCTAAGCTGAATACACAAACTAATCTTCACATACCTTAAATGCCCTCCATCTTTGCTATTCTTTGAATGTTTAACTTCCTTTAAGGCTCAGCTTAGGTGCCACCTTCTCCAAGAAGTCTTCCATTGTAGCTACTAGTTGCTGTAGCTGCTAGTAGACTCTCCATCTTCGAATTGCATCGTAGTATAAAAGAATTGTTGGAACCAAACTGACTCCATCTTGTAAAACTCCATGTTGAGTATTTTCCTGTAAATTCTACTTGCTTGTTAATCATGGAAATTGAGTCACATACTGTTTCACACATGAGAAAGCCTCTGTGCTAGCTCTCCACATTCCTAATCCCCCAAATTCTCTCATCTTCCTCCCCATTTGGAAAGGCCCTAATCTTTCCTCCAGTTAGAAATCAGATTACCTAATCTTGTATCCTAGTTTGTATCCTGTTAATTCTTTTCTTTTAATGCATAACAATCCATCTCCCCCTATATTCAGGGTCTAGGGTCAAGCTCAAGAGTCTTGGTCCTGTTTTGTTATGCAATTGACATACTTTGCTTAATAAAATTGATATACTCAGAGGCTCAAACCATCATTTCTCAGTTATTTCAAATTTTTACCTGTCACAAGTTGCATCCTTCTAGTAGAATGTAAGTCCATTAATATCAGAGACTTCATTTTTTAAAAAAGTTTTTCCTGATGGGAAGCTCTCAAATATGAAGTATTGAAGACTACAAGAGCTCATTGAAAAAGCTAATGTTTTTAAATACTTAAAGAAGATGGAATCAAGAGCATATAACTATATAAGATTAAACATCCAGAATATTAAGATTAAGAAGAAGATGAAACTGCAAATGAATGCAAAAGACAATATAAAAGTTTTTCTCAAATTTATATTGTTGGCAAGAGAAATATCAGAAAAAGCTAGGACAACTATTCAAGTTATACAGGGTGATACTAACAAGTGATGAAAAAAGGGCAAAAATGCTCTGCTCTTTTGCTTGTTTTCTATGCCGAAACCAGTGATCTTAAGCCTAAAAAGAATAGAACAAACATATTTAAAAGGAGAATTTAAATTTAACTACAGAGATGGAAAAAACAAACCACTTTTCTTCAATAAAGTGAAATCAACAGGCCAAGATTAAGTAAAACACAGATTATTGACCATGTTCACTAAGTGTGATATTTTGAGTTGTTAGTATTGATTTGTTGAAAAAAATTATGATGAGTGGAATAGGATGTAGGCAAATGCTGTTCTGCTTTTCAAATCCAGGGAAGTGGCATAAGCTTCAAGCTATAAGCATGGCTGACTTGGTTTACTTAGAGAATTCTTGGAAATATAATTAAATTAATCTCGTCATGGAGAATTTTCAGGAATAAGTGGGAAAAAACTCATGCATTGAAAGTGCATGAGTGGATCAAAGCAGAATTATTGTAGAGAGTTGCCACATTGATGAGACCACAGATTCATCAAAATATTATGAAGGTAATGGTATCCATCATGGGTTCATAAAGAACAAGTCATATCTGATTAACTTCATTTCCCTGTCTTAAAAGGATGAAACAATGTAAATAGATGAAGATAGATATCTATCCTATGTCTAACATAAGATATATATGTCAGCAAGATATTTCATGACTTTTCTCATTATGAAGAAATATGAACTGGATAATTATATAATTCAGTAGATTTGAAGCTAGTGGAATGATGAATCCAATGAATGGTAATTAATGGATCAGTATCAACCTAGGAGGATGTCTCTAATACTCCAGCATTCTGTACTTGACTGGACTGTTTAACACTTTTATCAACAGCTTAGATTAAGACATGGATGTCATTCATATCGATTTACTGCTGACATAAAGCTGGGAAGGATTGTTGACACATTGAATGACAAAATCAGGTTACCTAAAGATGTTGACAAGTTATAACAATTGGATAAATCTAATAAAGTCCAATATGAATAAATTCATGGAAAAGCTTATACATGTTTAAAAAATTAACAAGTAGAGGATGTAGAGATGTGGTTAGAGAGCAATTTGAGCAAAAAAAGACCAATTTTTTGTGTATTCTAAGCTTAATATTTATCAACAGTGGGACATCCTCACAAAACACATATATTTAAAATTCTAAATCAGAACAAACAAACAAGAAACAACACCCTAATTTGTTCTTGAGATGTAATTATAATTATGATAGCTCTAACTTATATAGCATTGTAAAGTTTGCAAAAAAAAAAAAAACCCTTCACATAAATTCTTTCATTTAACCCTAACAAAATCCATGTAAGGTAGCTGCTTTTATTACCAAGCTTATATAGGTGAGGAAACTGAGGTTTGGAGAAGTTTCCTTGGGGGCACATGCTAACTCAAGTTTTCTGACTCCAGCTTTAGCTGTTAGAGCCCAGGCCTATAAAAATGGGCAGTCTATCTAGCAGCTACTAGAGGCTAGAACTATGGCTAGAGTGGGGTTGGAGGAGTGGAGTGAGTGGCATTATCTAGGATCTGTTTGGAATCAGGTGCTAGTGAACTGGGGCTGAAAGACAGCTGATAACTTTTAGAGCTTAGGCTAAATTAGGTGAAAACGAGGAAAGTGTAGGAATTGCCTCACACTGATGACTTGGGATTGAGGTTACAGAGGTAGAAGCCTGAACCAGCTACAGAAATGAGGGGCTACCAATGTTTAGATCCTGGGCTGTTGAGTTAAGACAATGATCCAGTTATGGTGGTAGCAGGACAGCCTACTTTTGGTGATAGAGAAATAAAAAGTGGGCAGTTGGCCTACTTCAGCTCAAAACATGGACTCAATGCACAAATGATTGGAGATCTTAGTGATAGGCTTTACCAGTCAGTAGAGGTTTGTGAAGCTCTTACCAGTTGGAGTGGTATGGTAGTCATAGGGCCTTCTCCTTCTTCTGTCACTCTGGGACATTTTTACTTCCTTTCCATGCTAGTGATGGGATTGGGTAACAATTTACTCTCTGTCAAGTTAAAACCCTCATTCTATCTATAAATTTTACTGTACTTCTAGGACTTAGTAAAAAATGATGACAATCAAGACCAGTTCAAATAAAATTTTATTATCTATTATGTACAAGGGCTGGCACTGGGCTGTTGTGATTTAAATACTGATTCAGAAGACTTAAATATTGAAGCATACCCTTTTTGCTATTATCTTGGACACTTATTTAAATTTTGTGTAGACCAGAGAAGAGAGACGTGGGAGAAGCTGCATAATAGCAATATTCAGTATATGAAAAGCTATCAATATAAAGAAAGATTGAGCTTGCTCTTCTGCTTCAAAGGGTGGAAGTATGGACAATGGTAAAAATGACAAAGAGGTAAAAATGTAGTTGTCCAAAAAAATAAAACAAATTAAAAAATATTTTCCTGGTAGACCCATACAAAGTAAAATGGATTATTCAGAGTTCCTTCTCACTGGAGGTCTTCAAGAAAAAGCTAAGTGATCATGTTTGTGGTATATTGTAAGAAGCACATACTTTCAGGTAAAAAAAAAAATAGCCTCTGAGGTTACTTCCAGCTCTTCGATTCACTCGATAAACATTTATTAAGTACATACAACATGTCAGACACTATGCTAAGAATGGGGGATACAGAAAAAGGCAAAATATAGTCCCTGCCCTCTAGGAGCTCACAATCTAATGGGAGAGATAACAAACAAACGAACAAAAATATATAAATAGGATTAATAAGGAATATTTAAGAAAGAGAAGGCACTAGACATGAGGGATCAGGAAAAGTTTTCTGTAAAAGATGGAATTTTAGTTGGAATTTAAAGGAAGTCAGGGAAGGCAGTAGCTAGATATAAGGAGGTAGGACATTCATTGTCCTTCATTATTGAAGAAGACCAAAATTACATCACCATTTTGAAGTCAAGGTACAGTGTGACTACATCATTTGAATTGAGTACTGGGGCAGTGAGGCCAGGCAAGAAATGATTGACTGGGAAAATTGGGAGGAGTTAAAGGACCTAGTGATGAAAGCAATAAGTAAGTTTGGTAGATTGGTTCCTTGGTTGTTGTCCTTTCTTCTCAAAGAGGATAACATCATTATATTGGAGTCAATGTGTTTAATTGTGGCTCATCAGACTAATATGAACTTGGAAGTAGTCCCCATGAACATTTGGAGTGGAAATGTCTCTAAATCTGTGCATCTAATGTTTCTTCGATTCTGCTTCACTCATGGAACACAGGGCCTTTTTTGATACAGCATGTCACGAGGAGGGGTTCTTTGTCAGTGTCTCTGTGTCATACAATTAATTCCAAAGATTTTCAGAGAGACTTGAGAGTGTCCTTTTATGACAGTGGTTCTCAACCTGTGGATCATGATCCCTTTGGGGGTCAAATGACCCTTTCACAGGCGTTGCCCAAGACCATCTGAAAACATATATTTCTAATATATGGACACGGCTCCTCTATCTGTCTCCAGGCAGGTCTGCCTGCAGGCAGATACACCCACATTCAAGTATTAAAGGGTCGTGGCATTAGGAAGGTTGAGAACCACTGTTCTATGACTTCTTCTGACCTCCATGTGAGCACTTGCCTTGTGTGAGTTCTCCAAACAAATGTTTGTCATTGAAATAATCATTGGTCGGGGGCGGAGCCAAGATGGCGGCGTAGAAGCAGCAACACATCGCAGCTCTCACATAGCCACCCCCAAATACCCATAAAATAGGACTCTAAACCAATCCTGGAACTCCAAAACGCACACAAAGATACTTCCCACTAAAGTCAGCTCGGCTACGAGGAACCATATCAGCACTGCGAACCGAAACCAGCCTGGCCTGAAGCCACGGCTGTGCCCCGGGGGCGGCTGGACGGGAATCAGGTGAGCAGATTAG
>JAQQSU010016649.1:0-10886 GCA_028627135.1 Pseudochirops cupreus | reverse complement strand
TCTTTCTTTCTGCAACTCAGGCTCCATGATACTGGATACTGCTCTCTCAAAGTCCTTCCGGCCTTCTCTAGGCTTGGGCCTCTCTCCCAATTCACGGCTCCTCCCAGTTCAGCTCTCTCTCTTCATGGCAAGAAGTTCATCCCACAAGTGGGATTCATAAGCTCTGGGTTTTAACACTCAACCCAAAAAACAAGCCAATACAGGGGCATCTCCAAATTCCATTACCAATAGATTTACAAGTATTTAAGGTCAGAGTCAACTTGAAGTCAAAGATTAAGGCTTTGGCCAATTTTTTGTTAATATCTGTATTTCACAACAGCTAAAAAAAAACTATTTCATTGAATCTTTAAAATTGTTGTGATTATCCATGTTTTGTTTTTGAAGAGGACCAATGTCATCAGAGGTTGATGTCTTGACTTGTACACGGATTGAATTTAAATGAGGCAGAGTTACAAAAAATGGTCAGTCTTATTCTCTCTTCCAGAGGCATTGTAGTCCAGTGGCAAGAAAAAAAGCAGTAGGACTGGTGATCACTGAGGATGAAGTGGATGACCTTGACATCATCAATGCTTGATAAAGCTCTAAGTGCTCCACAGCATCTGTGTCAGTCACCTCCATAACTATTGGAACAAATTGTTCTCTTCTGCCCATTAACATGGGGGAAATCTTCACATGTTTGGAGTACACATCCCCCTAACTCACTGATGAGTTGCAGATCTGTCAGTACCCCTCAACCTGGTTTAGCCCATCTGACATTTTACTAGGGTATGGCCACTGCACATAGACACAGAAGATGGATGAGAACCCTTGAATAGAACTCAGGAAACCTCACACCAGAGGTACTAGTTCTCCTTGAATACCCCATAGACCCCATTCTTAAAGTAACAATGTGAGGTAGGTATTATTATCTCTATTTTACATTCAAAGGAACTGAGTCCAAGGAAAAGTAAGTTGCTTCCTCTGGAACACACATCTCAATGTCTAAGGCAGTATCAGAATTCAGTTCTTCCTCACCTCAAGTCCCATATGATATGCACTGTGCCACCTAGTTGCCTAAATTAGATTTGTTTATGATCATATGACAAGTACTATAGGATAGTCATCTCCAAAGTTTGTATGGAGTACATAAAGAAAATGTCATTACAGTAATTAGTAGTATCAAGCAGTTGAATGAGATACCATTGGGGAATAATGGCTTCCTTCATTGAGAAGTCTTTAAGTAAAATACTGACAACCAATTGTTAGTTATATTTCAGGTGGGATTTTTATGTAAAACTATAAATGTAGCACAGCGGAAGGAGACATGAGTGCAGATCTAGGCTTTGTCACCTACTAGTTAGGTGAACCTGGATAAGATAATATCTGTGTGCCTCAATTTCCTCATCTGTAAAATGGGGATAACAATAGTATCTACTTCCCTGTGTTGTGAGGATAAAATCAAATAACATTTGAAAAGCACTTTGTAGGCTATTTGCAAATACTGTACAATACAAATACTAGCAATAATAACTATTAAAAGTACAAATTGCAATAATGTCTGAAATCCTGCCCAGCTCAAAGGATTGTAAGGCAATGATCAAGTTATGAGAGTTAGATAAAATTTACCGAATTTTATATAGCTGATGCTATTGAGAAAGAGGCACTCAAAACAGCAACGCTGAATAATCCTCCATTGGATTGTAAACTCCTTGAGAACACATACTGTCTTTAGTCTCTTTTTGCATCCCCATCACTTAACAAAGTGCTTGGCACAAAGGTGTTTCATAGTTATTTATTAATCCTTGTAAATTTAGAATGAGGGAGAACTGAGTTCAAATCCTTCTTCAGAAACTGAATTAGTTGTATAACTCTGGACAACTCACTTAATATCTCAGCCTCAGTTATGTCAACTATATATAAAAGGAGAGTTTTAAAACAACCTATCTCCCAGACTTGTTGTGAGGTTCAAATGAGTGAGTGTATGCAAAGTTGATTGTAAACTTAAAGTAGAACTCAAATGTTAAAAATAATCTTCATCACCACAACATTGGCAAAGCTGAGATTCTATGGCATATGTTGGGGAAATTCCGTGGTTTTATGAATTGAAAGCTTTAAAACCATTTGGATCATTTGTCCTATAGATGCCTATATAGGGATACAATCTTTCCCCAAATTGTTGGGAAATTATATATCATGGAAAACCATAAGAACATGACAAAAATTATTCAGTGTTTTTAAAATACAACTACACTCTTAAAATGCACAGATTCTTATCCCTTATCCAGAACTTAGTATAGTGCTCAACATAGAGTATCCTAATAAATATTAATTGGCTGACTAATTGGCTGTCTTGAGCAAAACTAACAATATGAAAAGATTACTCAAAAAAGTCATTGAATTTCATTCATAAAATGTCATAAAGCTACTTTCATGCAATGGGAAGTCTTCATCATTTGGATATAAGATGAATTGTCTGATATGATAGACATTTCTCTCTTTAGAATGTGAGTTCCTTAAGAGCAAGGTAACTTTTTATTCTTTTTTGTATCCCCAACATATAGCACAGTGCCTGGGGTATAGTAAATGCGTAGTGATTACTTATTTACCTTGCCCAACTCTAGGATGGCCTCTGAATCCTGATTTCCAAAAATACAGAACCGAATTGTAACACACACACACACACACACACACACACACACAAAACCATAAAACACATGTATTACTTAAGCTTTTGTATCACCGTCCTTTAAGAGGGAAAGCATTCAGGAACACACCAACCACCCAGAAGGATGCAAGGACATGGAATGAGAGGGAGCATAGCAAAGTCTATATCATGGTAGATTGTGATAAGCTTCCCAGAGCCTTACCTGTTTTCCAAACAAGCCTTCACCAGGTCTAAATATAGTATATTAATAATAAATTTGATGATGCCACATATGTGTGTATGTGTATGTGAATGCATGTGTGTTTGTACATAAAATGGGCAGAAAAGTGAATCCAAATAAGGCAATCCAAAATTTGCCTGATACAAATGAAGTCTCAAAGAATGAGCAGGGTTGACAATAATTCAAAAGTAAATTCATCTGTTTCTCTTTTGTAAAAGATTAAAAATTAAGTGACTAATTATTTTGAAGCACACATGTTACAAAAATGGCCATTCATAGAACTTCTCAGAATTGATTTACTTTGGCAATGCAGAAAAGGTCTTAAGGTATAACTGATTTCTTTTTATCTTGCAATCCAAAATTTTTTATTATATTTTAACCATGAACTATATTGCCTTTCAAAATTCCAAGAAATTTAGTATTATAGAATTAAGGAATTAAAGACTGGCTATAATTTATGATCTATACTTTAAAAATATATTTTTACTAGGATATTTTTACATTACAAAAATCTGAAAGATAATGTGCTTAAATTTATGGTAGTTCTATGTCAATCGTGGCAACCTATGTGGGTAGCAACACGAATGGTGTAAAACAAGTTTTATCAGGACATCTCTATATTGGCTTTTGAATTGCAGCATGAGAAGTGTAAAAATCAAGATAACATATATCTTGTAGGTTCAATCTTGAGAAAATTCTTGTGTGACCAGTTGGATATGATGTAGGCTTGTCCTTTAAAAGATTTGGCATTCTGTCAATTACATTGCAGTCAGCATTAAGCGACAAAGCTCATATATTACATGTTAATCATCAAATAAATCATGTTATGACTATGTGATGGAAGGTTGGGAACATTGACTAAATATTTTTGCTCTTTCTTCATGAATATTGAAAGGAGTAAGATATGCCTCCATTTTCACATTTATGCTTAAAGAAGATTTTTAAATACCAATGCTACAGCAGAGTTTTTGCATAAATGATGTTCCCTTTACCTTTGAAGAATGAAAGTCAGCCAACTAGGATCTGAATTCAGAAGTGAAACAATTTTTCAGCTCTCTGGACCCTTATTTAAATTACTAAAGATATCTAAAAAGCAAAGCCAGTAGGTGAGAGAAGTATTGAGTAAAGTTACTTTCAGATTATCTTATGCTCAATTCTAACTAAAAGACGCGATTAAAATTCTAGTTGAGAAAAGCATCAATGAGTTCTAAAGACTAATGCCTACACTACACTACCTATTTACATTTTAATTCAATTAAAATGCAAATCTTTCAACCTAATGGAATGAAGGCTGACAGTTATAGCTGATCCTAAACTATTCCAACATCACTTAGTTACAATATTTATATAGGAGAAAAGTCTGCTTTTTAGGTTTAATAACTAAGTACACCCCTTTTTTCTATGGAAGAGAGATAATTTTAAGTCATGTAGTTTAATCTAACTTTGCTTATAACAAGTTAATTTTTAAATCTATAGAACATAAGATATGAAGTAGACATTTTCTCCAATTAAAAACTACTTGTTTTTCTCATGGAAAGATTTTGGCATGAATCTTCATCAGATGAAATGATATTAAGTCTCAGAGCATATTTGAGGGGACTTTTACATGCCCATGTCTCACATTCCCACAAGGAAAACCTGTGAAAATTGTGCGCACAGAGTTGTTCTAGTATACTGAGCTTGACTCTGATTCACTTCTTGTAAAACTATAGTTCCCTAGAGTCACAACAGATATGTTTTTTCTCCTGCTTTGTGTTAGCAAAGGAAAGAAAAGTGAAGATACATTTCACAATTTTGAATGATCAGTCATTAGTGTCAAAGTACGCACATTTCATTAAGATTGGACTCCTTAGGAAGATGTCCTTCTCAAAAAGGATGATGAGGATGAGGATGAGGATGATGATGATGGTGATGATGATGATGATGGTGATGATGATGATGGTGATGGTGATGATGATGATGATGATGATTGATGATGATGATGATGTTGGTAGCTAGCATTTATATGTTGCTAGTACTCATTTGAATCTTACAACAACTCTGAGATAAATGCTATCATTATGTCCATGTTACCAATGAGGAAAGAGGCTGAGAAATGACTTGCCTAGGGTCACAAAGCTAATAAACTACTTTCTAAATGACCTTATGATGGAGAGGGGATGTTTATTATCCTCTTCTTCAGTTTACTAATTGTGTTTACATTATGATCAGCCGACTCACCAGGTTATTAGGTAAGTGGAGAGCGGGTCTCACATTTTTGTTCATGATAAGGTAAAAAATATCTAGAGCTTCTCGGCCCTCTATTAAGCCTTTTTTTCCAACTCTCCATGCAGTTGCTCAATGGTAGCGCAGTGGTTAGTGCGCTGGAATTGCAGTCAGGGAGATCAGAGTTCAAATCCTGATTTAGTTACATACTATCAGTATGGCACCAGGGAACCAATTAACCTCCCAGTCTCAGTTTCAAGATCTGTAAAATGATTATAAGAGGACCTACATTGACAAGTTATTGTAAGGATTAAGGGAGATAATATTTGTAAAATGGTTTTTAAACTTTAAAGAGCTATACAAATGCCTATTATTATTATTATTATCTTTATCATTACTAATATTATTCTCTGTTTCCATTACAAGTACCTACTCAGAACTCCCCATATTTCTGGACAGGCCTACTTCTTTCTCCATAGCTACTCAAAGGAAAGAAAGAAGGGGAAGAAGGAAGGAGAGGTATAGGGGTATAGCTCTGTGCTCATTATAATTAATATTATTTTGTATATTTAAGATCTATGTAATATTTAATATATTTAATATTATTTATTTTATTATTTTAGTCATTACTATTATTATTCTCTGGCTCAATTCCAATAACCCATTCAATACTCTCCATATTTCTGGTCAGACCTACTTCATTCTCCATAGCTACTCAAAGGAAAGAAAGAAGGGGAAGAAGGAAGGAGCGGTATAGGAATATACCTCTGTGCTCATTTTACTTCTTGCTAAAATGTGCATGTATCTATACACACATATGAGTCATGTATAAAATATGTGACTCACAGATTAAATTGTCTAAGTATTGTATCTAGTGAGAAATTAGCATTGCATGCTACTGAAAAGAAATTATATATGCATATACACACATATATGTATTATGTATATGTGTGTACATATGTATTTAAATCCTACTCCTGAAATTACTAGTGCTGTCTTGAAATACTGATTCAGTAAACATGCATGAAGGTTTACATACATGGAACCTATAATTTTTAGGAAGAAACACTTGAGTTTTATAAAACTCATTTGCTTCTCTCTCTTTCTCTCTCTCTCTCTCTCTCTCTCTCTCTCTCTCTCTCTCTCTTTCTCTTTAAGGGAGGCCTCTATGAACAAGGGAATTCATCATCACAAGGAGTCCAAACTCCAAAACAAGCTTTCTTCATGGATTCTTGGCTGTGCCCTTTTCCACTTTCAAAATTTGCCCCTGATCTCTCAGTTCTAGACATTTCTATTTAATCATGATGACACAGCTATGTGTTCATCTGGTTTCTCAGATGCCCAAATTCAATTCATGTAAGCATACAATTTATTAAATGCTTACTATGTGCAATGTACTGTTCAAGGTATAAGAAATACAAAGTTAAAGAAACTGTCAGTCTTTGACCTTGACAAGGTTGCACTCTCCTTTTGGTATTTATAGCCCAAAGCAAATTGATAGCAGGAAAGAAGGTATTTGAATAAAGTGTTCCATTGAAATCTGAGGAAAGATTGACTATTTCAGCTCAGGAAATAAGGGTAAAATCTTCAGAAAAGGAAATAATGAACTGAGTGATGTTGGCAGAAAAAAAGGCTGAAAGGAGCTCAGTCATGTGGTATGATGGATGTGAATGGCTGAGAGTGGAAGAAACCATGCAGATTTCAAGGAATGGTTCATATTTTATTTTGGCTTTAGACTAACATTTACTAAGGGGAATGTTGTGAAATAAGGCTGGAAGAAGGAGAGAGGATTACCAGATTGAGGAGCTCCTTAAATGACAAGATGAGGTGACAGTTTTTAGACACAGAGTAGTTGCATAGATTTTAGTGGATCTATAAATTTAGATGGAAAACAACAATGACAACAATACATCTTTATTTTTACTAAACACAAACTGGAATTTCTTCCATTAAAAAACAAACAAACAAAGATCATTCTGAAACAGAGTCCATAAGTTTAACCACACTGTCAAGGATGTTCATATCACACACACACACACACACACACACACACACACACGCGCGCGCACAAACACACACACACCAGAAGAGAGGAGGAGGAAGAGACACAAAGACAGAGTCAGAGAGACAGAGAGACAGAGAAGCAGAGATACAGAGAAAGACAGAGGCAGAGAGACAGAGAGACACAGAGACAGAGGCAGAGAGACAGAGAGAATATTTATATTGGGAAATGACTTAAAGTCATTAAATCAAGAAGAATTTATTAAATGCTTACCATGTGCCTGCCACTGCTCTAACCAGTGAAGATTCCCAAGAAAAGTACAGACATTCTCTATTCTTAAGAAGCTTATATTCTAAGTCAGTTTTTAAGGAGAGAATCTTAGAACAGGCAGGGAATTCCAAGGCCATCTAGTGTAACTCATTCATTTTATAGATAAGGAAACTGAGAGCCAGAGGGGCTAAGTTGACAAGCATTGTTAGTTACTTACTTTACTCCAAGAACTATATGAAATACTTGAACTCAGTGAAAAACAACACAAAACTAGTTCTTGCTTTTGAGAAACTCAAAATAAAATGGAGGCCATAATGGACAAGTAACTATGAACAAGGGAGATATCTCCAGAACTAGAGGTAAACTCTTAGGGAAGGCATTGATTCTGAGAAGGACTAGGAAAGCCTTCTGATGGAACATATGGCATGAAGGAAGCAAGGGAAACCAGGAGAATGAGATGAAGGGGCAGAATTCCAGACATGTAGGAAAGTCAGTGAAAATGCATGGGTTTAGGTAGATGGAATATCTTATTAGTGCAACATCAAAGATGTCAGTATCACTGGATCACAGTATGTGTGTAGGAGAGTAAAGTGGAAGAAAATCAGAAGGGTAGGAATGACCAGTTTTTGAAAGACTTTAAAAGGTAAAGAGATTGTATATTTGATCCTGGAGGTATTAGGGAACTAGTCATGTTTATCAAATTGGATGGTGACATGATCAGATCTGTTTTTTAGGATGATCAATTTTCCAACTGATAAGATGAGAGAATAAAGTGTATTTACAATAGTCTAGGTATAAGGTGACACTATCATATTATTTTAATGGTAGTATCAAAGGTGAAAAAGGGGCATATATTAAGGAAGATGCAAAAATAGAATCAATAGAATATGGCAACAGATTAGATATGGGAGCTAGAAAAAAAAAGTGAGAAATCAAATAGAACACATTTCTGGGTGGTAAGATGGTGGTACCATCAAAATCAACTGAGAAGTTAGGAAACAGAGATTTGGGGGGGTGGTGTTCTTTTGGACATGAAATATTTAAAATGTTTGTGGAACTTATATTTTGAAATAGGCAGTTGGAGATGTAAACTGTCCAGCAGGTAACTGGGGATGAGGAAATGGAGATCAGCAGAGAGCTTAGGGTTGAATAGAGGTATACAAATCATATGCACAAAGAGGATAATTGAATCCATGGAAACTGGCGATATTATGAAGTGAAATATTATAAGAGGAGCAAGAGAGGTCAGGATCCAGCCTTGGGAGACACATCCTTAATAGTGAACATGGCTTATTTGAAGACCTAGAGAAGTAAATAGAGAAGAAGTTACCAGGAGGCAAACCAAGAAAGAAAAATGTAGAGAAAAGAAACAATCATAGAGAAATGTATGATCAATAGCATCAAAAAAATCAGAGAGGTAAATAATAATGAGATCTAAGAAAAGGTAATTAAATTTGGTAATTAAGAGGTCAATAAGTCAAGAGTCATGGTCAATGTCCTTAATCCCTTCTTCCAGGTAAATTTAGCCTGTTACATTGCTTGAATTTTGTAGAGGTATGATGTACAGGTAACAGAACCCACAACAAGTTGATTATAGGGGTTCCTGTTGAGGCAGGGGTTACACCAAGCTATCTAAGGGAGAGCAAAGGGCCCAGGTTAGAAATTTATCAGGTCTAAATTTGGGTGCAATTCAGTATTGGGATCAGATTTATGTGTGACCACTATTATTCCAACCTAAGCCACAATCTTTTAAAAAAATACTATGCATGCCCACATATCACCAGTCAGATTGCGTAAGATGACAAAAAAGAAAGGTGACAAATGTTGGAGAGGATGTGGAAAAATGGGAACACTAATGCATTGTTGGTAGAGTTGTGAATTGCTTCAGCCATTCTGGAGAGCAATCTGGAACTATGCCCAAAGGGCTATACATAATTGCATACCTTTTGAACCAGCAATACCACTTCTAGGGTTGTATCCCAAAGAGATCATAGAAGTGGGAGGAAGACCTGTATATACAAAAATATTTATAGCTCCTCTTTTAAATGGTTGCAAAGAATTGGAAATTAAGGGGACACCCATCAATTGGGATTCAAGTTGTGGTATATGAATGTATGTTATATTATTGTGCTCTAAGAAATGAGGAGCAGATGGACTTCGTATTTACTTGGAGAGGCTTATACAAACTGATGCTGAGTGAGAAGAGCAGAACCAAGAGAAATTTGTACACAACTACATACAGAACTTGTGCGTGACAACCAACTTTGATAGATGGGACACTTCTCAGCACTACTAGGTTATAAGTCAACTCCAAAAGACTCATGAAGGAAAGAGATGTCTACATTTAGAGAAAGAACTAGAAAGAACAGAGTTTGAATGCAGAGTGAAGCAAACTACCTACTCTCTTTCTTTTTCTTGTTTGGTTTTGTTTCCTCTGTCCCAGTGTTCATTCTTCCCATTACAATCCATCTTTATAACCTGACTGATGTCTAATGTGAAAGTATTTGAAAATCCTATACTTGATTTCATGCTGCCATGGTGGGGAGGGAGGAGGAGAGGAAAGGGAAAAAAATTTGAAACTCAAGGTATTTTGGAACTGAATCTTGTAAACTACACGTAAACAAATTAACAAAAGACTTTTTTAAAAAATGCTATGCATCTATATATGTATGCATGCATGTATATACACACATGTGTGTATAATATGTATATATGTGTATATACACATGATACTGCATTATACTATATACACACAAACATATATACACATACACATACGAATGTAAATATCCACACACTATACTATATATACTCATATATTGTCACAAATGTACACGTGCATATATTGTAGTCATTATGCTTCTATTTATGTACCTTAAGTTCACATGAACTATTTTTTTGGTTCTTATTAAACTTAGGGTATCATATACCAAACTGACTTTCTGGCATGTGATAGATGATACATACTCTCTAATAACTCTATATAAACAGGAAACAATCAACATAAAAGAAAGATTTATTTTCCCTGCATTAAATTATCATCACTGTGATTTTTTATTAGCAAAGATGACTCTGTCCTCTGCTTCTCCTAAAGGCAAAGTTTTATCTAAGTTTGTCCTAGATATCAAATGTATATGAAATTTGAAAGAGATTTGTGAATTTCAAGGGTACCCAGAATCAATCGTTACTATTTGCCAGACACTGACTGCTAAGCTCTATGTATACAAAGTCAAAAGCACAGTTCTTGCCCTCCAGGAGATTACATTTGAATGGAAAGATGACATGCAGAAGACAATGTACATACTAGATGCATTTATGTAAATATACTGTTCAAATAGAAAGAAATTTTTGAAGGGAGTGGGAACCAGAAATGATCTGCTACAGAAGGCAGGAAGTGAACTGAATTGTCAGGGAAGCTAGGGAGCAGAAGAGGGAGAACATTCTAAAACTGGAAGGCAATCATTGCAATGGCACAGGGTCAGGGCATCGAGTATTTTCTGTGAGGAGCAGCAAGAAGTCTAGTGCAGCCAGATCATCAGTGAAGG
>JAQQSU010016648.1:0-10887 GCA_028627135.1 Pseudochirops cupreus | reverse complement strand
TTTTATTAATCTCTCCTTTGGTTTTCATTATTTCTAATTTAGTATTTAATTAGGGATTTTCAATTTGTTCTTTTTCTAGCTTTTTCAAATGCATGCCCAATTCATTGACCTCCATTTTCTCTAATTTATTCATGTATGCATTCAGGGATATAAAACTTCCCCTAAGAACTGCCTTTGCTGCATCCCACAAGTTTTGGCATGATGTCTCATTATTGTCATTCTCTTGAATGAAGGTACTGATTATTTCTATAATTTCTTGTTTGACTCACTCATTCTTTAGGATTAAATTATTTAGTTTCCAATTAGTTTTTAGTCTATCTTGCCATGGCCCTTTATTACATATGATTTTTATTGCATCATGATCTGAGAATGATGCATTTATTATTTCTGCCTTTCTGCATGAATTGTGAGGTTTTTATGCCCTAGAACATGGTCAATTTTTGTGTATGTGCCATGTACCACTGACAAGAAGGTATATTCTTTTTTATCCCCATTCAGATTTCTCCAGATATCTATCATATCTAGCCTCTCTAAAATTGTATTCACCTCCTTAACTTCTTTCTTGTTTATTTTGAGGTTAGATTTATCAAATTTAGAGAGGGGAGATTGAGGTCCCCCACTAGTATAGTTTTGCTATCTATTTCTTCCTTTATTTCCTTTAACTTCTTCTCTAGGAATTTGGATGCTATACCACTTGGTGCCTATATGATAAGTAATGATATTGCTTCATTTTCGATGGTGCCTTTTACCAGGATATAGTTTCCTTCCTTATCTCTTTTAATTAGATCTTTATTTGCTTTTGGTTTATCTGAGATAAGGATTGCTACCCCTGTTGTTGTTGTTGTTATTGTTTTTACTTTAGCTGAAACATAATATATTCTATTCCAGGCTTTTACCTTTACCCTGTATGTACTCTTGTTTCAGATGTGTTTCTTGTAGACAGCATATTGTAGGTTTATGGTTTTTAATCTGTTCTGCTATCTACCTCCATTTTATGGGAGAGTTCATCCCATTCACATTCACAGTTATGATTACTATCTGTGTCTTTCCCTCCATCCTATTCCCTCCCCTATTCATGTTTTTATTTCTTCCTTCTCCCTTCCCCTCCTTAAGAGTTTTCCTTTTGACCACTGCCTCCTTCAGTATTCTTTCCCTGTGCCCCATCTCTTTACCTACCCTTTCCCCTTACTGCTATTTCCCTCCTTTCTTACCACCACCCCCTTTTTACACCTCCCCCTTACCCCTTCTACTGCTTGTACAGCACAATGGATGTTATTCCCTCCTTGAACCCAAACTGCTGAGAGTAAATTCCATACCATGCTCCTCTCCCTCCTTCCTTTCCCTCTATTACAATGAGTTTTTGTGTCTTTTCATGTTAGAATCTTAACCTTAACTGATTATGTTGATCTTTCTTTGAGCCAGAACCAATGAGAATAAAGTTTATATAATGTTCATCTCCCTCCTTCCTTCCCCTCTACTATAACATGTTTTTATGCCTCTTTGTGTGGCATAATTTACCTTTATCTACCTCCTCCTTTCCTTTTCTCCAATTGCAATCCCTTTGAACCTCTTATTAAGGGTTTTTTATTATCATATTAGTTCATTTATACTCACACTCTCTATCTATGTATATCCCTTTTAAATGTTGTGATAATCATACGGTTCTCAATATTGACAGGTATCAGCTTCTCATACAGGGATATAAACAGTTTGCTCTTATTGACTCCCAAGTTATGTGCATGTGTGTTCATGTGCGTGTGTACATGCATGTATGTGTGTGTGTGTGTGAGTGTGTGTTTTCCTTGTTTACCTTTTTATGTCTTTCTTGAGTCTCGTAAATGGACATCAAATTTTCCATTAAGCTCTGGCTTTTTCATCAGGAAAGTCTTGAAGTCCCTCATTTCATTAAATGACCATCTCCTTCCCTCAAATATTATGCTCTGTTTTGCTGGGTAGTTGATCCTTGGTTGCAGTCCTACCTCTTTTGCCTTATGAAATATCAAATTCCAATCCCTCCTATCTTTTAATGTAGAAGCTTCTAGGTCCTGTGTAATCCTGACTGTAGTTCCACAATATTTGAATTATTTCTTTTTGGCTTCTTACAGTATTTTCTCATTGACTTTGTAATTCTGGAATTTGGCTACTATATTCTTGGAGTTTTCAACTTGGGATCCTTTTTAGGAGGAGTCTGGTGAATTCATTCAATAACTATTTTACCATCTGATTCTAGTTCCTCAGGACAGTTTTATCTGACAATCTTTTGGAGGATGTTGTCCAGGCTGTTTTTTTTTTTTTCATCATGGATTTCCGGTAGGCCAATAATTCTTAGGTTATCTCTCCTGGATCTGTTCTCCAGGTCAGTTGTTTTTCCAGTGAGATATTTTACACTTTCTCTTAATTTTTTCAATCTTTATGTTTTATTTGACTGACTCTTGATGCATCATAGAGACCTTAGCTTCAATTTAACTGATTCTAATTTTTAGTGAATTAGTTTCCTCAGTTAGTTTTTGAAGCTCCTTTTCTATATATTCAGTTTTCATTTTTGTGGAGGTATTTTCTCTAGTTAGATTTTGAACCTTCCATGCCAGTTCACAAATTTTACTTTTCAAGGATTTGTTTTCTTCAGTGAGATTTTTTTTTTTCCAATTTGGTCATTGTAGATTTAAATTTATCTTCTACCTCTCTATTTTGGCTTTTGAAATCTTTCTTGAGCTCCTTCAAGAATGCTTTTTGGGCTTGAGACCAATTCATATTTCCTTCTATGATCTCCAGTGTGAGTATAGAGTCCATGTTGTCCTCTGTATTTTGTTGTTCTTGCTTGTTTGTAATAAGATTGGATCTTTTTCTTGTTTTATATTTCTCAGCTTCCTTCTTACCCGTTGTGATTGCCTATTCCCTAACTGCACTTCTCAGGCTGGTAGCTAAAGGCCTGGTTGTTAACTTTGTGTGCTATAGCTTCTGGGTGTCTAGACTGAGACTAAGTCCAGGACTCTCAGTGTTTCCCCTGAGTTACCTTGAAACTCACAGAGTAATGCGTGGGGCAGGGGAGATTTGGCCACTTCAGGTTTCCACCCCTGTGCTTCTGGGATACAGCTCTGGCAGGCTCAGCAGCTGGAGCCAGCAGCTCTGGTGTCTGCAGATTCCCCTGGTAGTGCTAAGGCACACTTGGGCTTGTGTTGTTAGTGCTTGCTGGATTCACTCTCCTAGGTTTCAGGATCTCTTGCCAGTCAGCTGAGGTGAGGCTTGTTGGCATGCCTCCTGTCCTTCACTTCAGACTCCACCCTTCCTCAGTGACTAACAAGCCTGAGTCTGTTTCCACTATTTCAGGATTTTGCTCTGAGTAGGACATCTATGTCTTGGTTTTCAGTGTAAGGGAGGGTGATTAGTGCAGCTAGGGTTTACTCTGCCATGTTGGCTCTCAGAAGTTCAAGTAGGTGAGTTTTAAACATCCAGGCTGTGTGCTGGTAGCCCCAGGAGAAGCTGCTGTCACTACTGTGGGCCCTACCCAACTCCAACTGATCCTCTCTCCTGAGGTGGGATGGCTGCTCCTTCTCACTCTGCTGTAGTCTGCTCTCAGGTCAGTGCTGGTGCAGTGCCCCCTGCCCCCCCACAATGTGCTTCCAGATCCCCCTGCCCAGATCTATGTGGGAATTTTTCTGGGCTGGGAATCTGCCATGATCTATCTCTCAATGGATTCTGTCATTCTAAAATCCGTTCAAATTCACTTTTTAAAGTTTGGTGATGAAATTCAGGGAGGAGCTTAGAAAAGTTCCTGCTTCTGTTCTGCCATCTTGGCTCTGCCCCTAAAATTTTATTTTTTAGTTAAGAAGCATGTATTTTCTCTCACTCCCTCTCCCCGCTCTGCCCAATTTTCCCATAAGTCCATACAGAACCTGAGGGAAGTTGGGCTGGCTAAGCTTAGAGAACACACATGGCAATGGGGTGTCCACTGTCATAGGGTTCCCCCAAATCCTCTTCTTTTGATGGAGGCCTCATGTCATCCCCCATTAGATATGGTGTAGCTCACTACCAGATCCTCTTAGGATTCTGAAGTTGACTTCCCTGAGTGTATCAAATGGGTTCTTGACTCCCAATTCAGTCAATCACTGTTGTTCCATGAACCCCCTAGAATCCTGATGGAAAGTCTAACGCTTCCAATCTTTTGAAGTTTCTAAGGTCATTTCTAGGTAAATGGTGGGGCCAACATGAACTCTCCCTCACTCCCAATGATTCTCTCTCAAGGGTGACTTGGCTAGGGATGCTGGCCCACTAGATTGCTAGACTGCTTCTGAAATGCCAGATTCAGAACTACTTTGCTATTTTTTGTCTAATTCCCTCAAGACATTATTGTCTCTTCAACCTATCCTAATATATTTCCAGTGTAATGTCATCTCATTCTATCCAATGGTTCAAGCTTTCACTCTTTCAAAACTGATTAAGGAGTTTTCACACCATGTTTATTGCCTTAGATTGATTGATCCAGTAGGCATCTGGGCCTTGTGTACATCTAATTCATAATCGGATTGGCTGATTTAATGGAGAAATCTGAGTCCTCTATATTCAAATGGAATGGGATAGACACCCAATTTTATACCACCATGGATTTAGGAGGGGAAGGAATCATCTAGTGCAACCTAGAATTTTACTTATGAGAAATGGAGGCCCAGTGACTTATCCAAGGTCATGCAGCTAGATAAGTGGTAGTGTTAGACATTGGACCCAGGTCTTGTGACTGTCAGTTTCCTGTCCTTTTCTCTTGAACTACTAGAGAAATCTGATGGTTTATGTTGTGCAGGCGGCACTAAGGAGTTTCATCATGCTGTTTTATTTTCCCCCAATTTCCCTACCTTGAAGGCATATCAGGGGATGAGCACACAGTGGGTGTGCAATTTATTTCCATCTATTGACATGTGACTAGTCCTATGTGAAGTACTAAGGAACAGATAGAGCTCAAGTTTTATCAGGGAGACAAGACAAGCACATGGACAAATAACCCATTAATAAAATAATAGGGGATAAAGTTATTAAAGGAGGGTCAAAGGAAACCACAGGTTGAAGGCAGAACTGTAACCATCCTTCAGGAATGGAAGCACATGAGAACAATGTGCATGTCTGGGATGTGGAAAAAGAAGATGACCTTGAAAGGCAATCCAAGCCAGGTCAAGCACAAGAGTTAGCCAGCCTCCAGTTGGCCTCCTGCCTTCCTTTTAAGAGTCAGTGAATGATAACCAAGCTCACTAGACTAGCAGACATTCAGTTAGACATTCCCTCCAGAGGGAGATTGAGGCCCATAAAGACATAGTGACTGGCCCAAAGCCACCCAGCAGAGATGACAGGTAAACCAAGGTCCCCTACTCACCAATCTCTCTCCAGGACCAACAAGCACAATGGTCTGCTGGTGGTGTCACCTCAATGTAGAGGGCTGCCGGGCCTGGGAGCTAGATTTGTGAGAAGGGAGACAGGCACCTCAGAGTAGGTAGGGCCCATAGCGTAAATCCTATTTCAGCATCAGCTGAAGGAACTGGGTCTGTTTAGCTTAGAGAACACATGTGTCACCTTGTGTTTGGGATTTTTTTTGTTATCTTCGGACCCAGAGGACAGACCCAAAAAGGAATTAGGTTTGACAAAAGGAAAAACTTTCTAAGACTGAGAGAAGGGAAGAGAATAAGTGCCTGCCATGTGCCAGGTACCATGCTAAATGCTTTACAGATATTTCCTCCTTTCCTCCTTACAACAACTCTGTTTGTAGGGGTCATTCTCGTCCCCATTTTACAGTTGAGCATACTGAGGCTGTCAGGATAAAGGTCAGGCAGCTAGTAAGTATCTGAGGACAAATTTGTACTCACATCTCCCTGAGTCTACTCTGTCCACTATGTAATCTGACTGTCCTAGTGTGATATGAGTTGCCTGAGGACGTGGTGAGCTTCCAATCCCAACAGAGGCTGGTTAGCCTCTTGGTGCCAATTCCATAAAGGACATTTCTTTTCAAGTGTGGGCTGCACTAGATGGTCACTTAGGTACCTTCCAGTCCTGAGATTCTGTGACTTCAGGTCAATAGATCTAGAAAGTTAATCAGTAACCTCTTATGGAAGGCTCAAGTCTGCTTCTGTGTAAATTCTCCTTCCATGGTGACCTTGATGCTGATGGTTTGGAGAGGGCCTCAAGGTTCACAGCTATGCCCCCCTCCCTGTGGGAGAGCTCTGATCCCACCCAAAGACAACTTTAAAAGCTGTCCCCAGGCTCCTGCTCTGATTCACTTTATTCCTTCTTCTTTTTTTCCTTTTTGGTTTGGTTTGCTTTTTATAAATGTACCAAGTGCCATCAAAAACTGTCAACCAGAGCTGCCACCTAAACTGTCAGGAGGGATCAGGAAGAGAAGAGAGAACAAGCAACCAGAGGGGCTTGCAGGAGTGCCACATTTTTAGATATTGTTTGTTTTCCTCCAGAAAGTTCTTGACCTTAAGGCTTCAATTGACCTTGTAGCAAAAGGAGAAGGAGAATGGGAGGTTGCTACCAAATACCTCTGTGATATTTTTCCCTTTCCTCAAAGTAGCTTCTTTCCTGGGATTCCAGTCACCATGCTTGAAATCCACCATTATTCATTCCTTTGGGTTAAGGCCCAAGAGATTCCCTTGGTAGGGCACTGAGTGGGAGAGGGTACATACTATTTCTGAGGATAGAGAGAGACAGAAGGAGAGAGAGAGAGAGACATAAGGAGAGACAGATAGACAGAGACACAGAGAGAGAGAGAAACAGAGAGACAGAAACAGAAAGACAGAGAGAGAGACAGAGAGAGAAAAAAAGACAAAGAGAGAGACAGAGACAGAGAGACAGAGACAGAGACAGAGACAGAGAGACAGAAAGAGAGAAAGAGAGACAGAGAGACAGAGACAGAGACAGAGAGACAGAGACAGAGAGACAGAGACAGACAGAAAGACAAAGAGAGACAGAGAAAGACAAACACAGAGAGTGTCTTGAGAGTGTCAGAATATCGCTTTTTCTGTTCACCGTGTGAGCACTTGTCCTGTGTGAATTCTCTATAAAATAATGTTTTTGGTAAATTGAAGCAGCAATCACAGTGGCATACTCAGGATGGCTGCTAGCAGGTTTACTAGGAAAGATAGCTGTTTAAGGGGTCAACAGTCTTTTTTAATTGTATTCACTAGTTCAGGGGAAGAGTCAGCACCTTGAGCTTTAGAGAAAATACAAGCAGAGAAATAAAGACCAACAGACAAGTCTCTGCCTGAATCAAAGCAATATTGCTATACACTTTGCACACATCCCTGTATCGAGACAGTCTTTACATCTGAGCAGTCAGGGAACTCTGAACAAAAGGCAACTCAGGAACTCTGAACAAAAGGCAACTCAGGAACTCTACCAGAGAATCACAAGATCCTTCTCATAAGTGAACCCCCAAAACAAAATACCAACTCAGAGTATATACACATTTCTCAGAACCAAAAAGCATCGCAAACCGTGTGACTCAGTGCCCAATTAGAAATTAGAAAAAATTGTGAAAGCCTTCCTACCAACAAGCTTCCCCTAAGCAAGTTTCTCTCAGTCGGCTCCATGTGAGGCCTGTTAATGGGAGGGGAAGGTCTTCCATCCTATTAACGTCACACATTCTAATAACACGGCCAGCCCACAGGAGTCACACTCTCTGCAGTAGAGTTTGAATGCTTGCAAGATTCTTGCCAGAGTCCTCCATAATAGAATGATGGTCCTTCATCTGGAGTATTTTCATCTTCCTGGGAGCCAGTGTGACTTCAGAAAGTGGTCAGGAGTGCTTCATATGGCATTTGCTGCCCAACAACTCTGGGAGAAATGCCAGAAACAGAACAGAGGTCTGTACACAAAGTGAATGGATCTGACCAAGGTTTGATACCATCAGTGATACCATAAGAGGGCTTGGTTGCTCAGAAAAGTTAATCAGTAATGTATGTCAGTGCCATGATGGTTCATTTGCCTGGGTTCTGGATAATGGACAAAGCTCTTGCTCTTTCCCAGTCACCAATGAGGTGAAACAAGGCTGTGTGCTTGTTCCCTTGCTTTTATAGCATAATATTTTTGGCCCTGTTGTAAAATGCCTCCAATGAGGATGAACACAGCATCAAGGTCAGCTACCACACTGATGGTAAAGTCTTCAACTTGAAAAAGCTACAAGCCAAGACCAAAGTGGAGGGAGTGTTGGTGTATGATTTTCTGTTTGCAAATGATTGTGCACTCGATGCAGCCTCTGAAGCTGAGATGTAACAAAGTGTGAATTGATTCTCTGCTGCTTGTGTTAACTTTGGCCTAACGACTAACACCAAGAAAATACAGGTGCCGCATCAGCCACTACCACACTAGCCATATGTAGAAAAATCAGTTACAGCAAATGGAGATGTTTTGTATGCTGTGGATAGGTTCACTTACCTTGGCAGTGTACTTTCTAGAGAAGTACACATTGATAGTGATGATGCACATATTGCCAGAACTAGCTCAGTGTTTGGGGGGCTCTGAAGGAAAGTATGGGAAAGAAGAGGTATTAGACTGACTACCAAACTGCAGGCCTACAGAGCTGTGGTGCTGACCTTACTGTTGTATGTTTGTGAAACCTGAACAGTCTGCCAGAGCCATGCCAGGAAACTGAATCAGTTCCATTTGAATTTTCTTAGGAAGATTCTGAATATCACCTGGCAGGATAAGGGACCAGACAGGGAGCTAGGAAAAGGATAGCAAAACAGATTAGAAACCAGAATCCCATAATGTATTGTGTATGAGAGACACACTTGAAAGAAAACAGCACACAGAGTTAAAATGAAAGGCTGAAAGAGAATCTATTCTGCTTCACTGAAGTAAAAAAAAAAAACAAGGTCAGGGTAGTAATCATGAGCTCAGACAAAGTAAAAGCAAAACTAAACTTAATTAAATGAGATAATCAGGGAAAGTGCATTTTCCTAAAAAGATGTCATAAACAATGAAGCAATATTAAAATGTTTACAGCAAGTTTGTCACATAAAGGCTTCATTGTAACTAAGTCTAATTTATAAAAATGAGAACTCTTCTCCAATTGATAAATAGTAAAAGGATGTGAATAGGCAATTTTCAGAAAAAAAATCATAGTTATCTACAGTAATATGAAAAAATGCTCTAAATCACTATTGATAAGAAAATTTCAAATTAAAACAACCCTGAGGTCCCACTTCACAACTATCAGAAATGACAGATGCCAGAGAGGATGAGGGAAAAGAGGCACATTATTAAATTGGTGGTGTAGTGAACTAGTCCAACCATTCTGGAGAATAATCTGGAACTGTGCCCCAACGACTATAAAACTGTGCATATCCTATATGTACACACATATTTCTAGCAGCTCCATCTGTGGTGGAAAGGAATTGGAAATTGAAGAGAGGCTTATTAGCAAGGGAATAGTTGAATAAGTTGTAGCATGTGATTATGATGGTGATATTGTAATAGAAGAAATGAATTGGTGGAGTGGTTTCAGAAAACCATGGCAAGACCTATGTGAACTGAGGCAAGGTGAAGTGAGAAGAACCAGGTCATTGTGCACAGTAACAGCAACATTGCAACAATAACCAATGTGAAAGACTTGGCTACTCTGATCACTGCAATAATGTAAGACAATTCCAAAGGACCCATGATGAAAAAATGATATCCACCTGCATAAAGAGAATTGATAAACTCTGAGCTCTAATTGAAATATAATTTTCTTGCTTTCTTTATGTTTTGTGATATGGATAATATGGAAATATGTTTTGGATGATTTCACATAAAAAATAAGTGAATGAAAAGTAAAAAAAAAAAATTATCCTCTGTGCTTCAATTTTCTCATTTGAAAAAGGTCATGCCAATACTTATCTCCCAAGGTTATTGTGAGGATCAGAGTAGAGAAGTGTGAGTGGGATGTAAGAGGCATTTAGGCCCCAAACCCCTGGGCTTGAAGCCTGGCTCTCCTATGCCTGCTTCCTGTGCAACTGTGAGCAATTCACTCCCTTTCTTCTTCATTTCCTGAGCTATGAAGGGGGTTGGACCAGTTCTCCTGGAAGATTCTAGCGCTAAGTCCCATGTTTGTTGTTGAAAATGAACATTTTGCTCACTGTACTAAAAACCAAAAAACGATTTATTAACATAAGGCCTAATTGTGACTTTGTAGACCATAAAGAAGTAGTAACCTTTTCCCAGTGGCCCCTGGAGTTCAATGTCAGGATTGCAAATGAATCAGTTACTACTACAGTTCAGGGTTAGCAAAGTAGGGCAAGCTAGCAGCTGGGCTTTAGGGAGAGAATGGGCATCTTTGCAATGAAGGGAGCTCACAAAACTATTACTAGGCATCTAGATGGCACGGCTGGACTTGGAATCAGAATGACCTGAGTTCAAATCTAGCCTCAGATACTTATTAGCTGTGTAACCCTAGACAAGTTGCTTGGTTTCTGCCTCAGTTTCCCCATCTCTAAAATGAGTATAATAATGGCACGTACCTACCAGGCTCATTGTGAAAATAGATTATACCTGAAATCCCTTCCGAAGTCAAATCCTAGGATTTAATGGTTATATTTATGTATTTAGGTATAATCTAGTTTAATACCATCATTTTATAGAAGAGGAAACAGTTTGAGGGAGTTACTTGCTCAAGATTACACAGGCAGGAAGGGCCAGAGGTAATTTCAGACCCTAGGTCACTGCTTCTCTCACTACAGCATGGCAGCTTAAGGGATGGCTTTTTATATATAATAAAATAAGTTAAACAAAACATTTGTCATTAATTAATATTGTGGTTTCTCATCAAAAAAGATTTCTAGCAGGAGCCAAGATGGCGGCGTAGGAGCAGCAACATATTGTAGCTCTCACATAGCCACCCAAAAATACCCATAAAATATGACTCTA
>JAQQSU010016647.1:0-10887 GCA_028627135.1 Pseudochirops cupreus | reverse complement strand
TTATAATGAAAATCAAAGAGACTTTCACTTCAGAATAATGTAACAGTAGAGGGGGAAACCAGAACTGTTGACTTAAAGCTTTTATTTTGAGAAAGCTATATGTGGGTAGAGTCTTTAAAGTTGAAAAGTACTTCAGAATGAAAAAGCACCTTCAGAAAAGTAAACAAATTTTAATAGTTGGAAGGAGTTTGTGATAATCTAGTGCTTAAATAATGAAAGAGAGAGTAAAGTTCCCTGATAGTACTATCTTGACTATGGGTTATTTAGAAACTAATGAAAATAAGATCTGTGCTTGGATTTCAAAACATTTTTCATGCTTTCTCATGGAAAATGAAAGAATGATGGAGAAAAGAATGTATCTATTTTGAAATCAGATGCTACTAGTACAAAGTGTTCAAATGTAGAAGTGGGAGCAACAGTCTCACAATTTTCAACCATATATACACACACATATACATATATACACACACATACACACATGCATACACACATACATACATACATATATAAAGTAAGCAGGTGACTAAAATGTGATACATAGAGCAAGGTGTGATGTCATAGCTACCATGCAAAATTGGGAAACAGAAAGTGTCAAGCAAAACAGAGCATAACTAAATAGGAATGATTTAAAAAAAAAAAAGAAGCAGGACTTGAAAAATATTTTTTCCTTTCCATCATGCTTTTTATCCCAGTTTCTTTTTTTTTTTTATCATATAGCTATATGTAACATTTTTAACACTTTGTCAAATAAAAGTGGAGACAATGGGCATCCTCACTTACCTTTAATCTTACTAGGAAAGCATCTACGGGCAGCTAGGTGGTGCAGTGAATAGAGCACCGGCCCTGGAGTCAGGAGGACCTGAGTTCAAATCTGGCCTCAGATACAACACAAAACTAACCATGTGACCTTGGGCAAGTCACTTAACCCCAATTGCCTTACCTTCCCCCCTCCAAAGAAAAAAAGCAAAAAAAAAAAAAAAAAAGGAAAGCATCCAGTATTTCTGTTATCAGGAGGCAGCTCTTGGTTTTAAGTAGCTACTTCTGATCATATTAAAGAAAGGAACTTTTGTCTTAAGTTTTTTCAAAAAATTTTAAACATTTTTATTTATTTTGTTGAATTTTTCATTTTAAATTTATTTCATTTTGTTGAAAATTTTTCTGTTCATGTAATCATGCAATTTTACTCTTTTGTTATTAATTTACTATTCATTATATAAATTATTATGTTCATAGTTTTCTTAATGTTAACTTATCCTTGAATTCTCGCTCTGAGTCAACCTGGTCTGGGTAAAAAAAAGATTTTTCAAAAATTATATTATTCTACTATAGCTTCTTTGCTAATATTTGGTTTAGTGTTTTTGTATCAACATTCAGTAGTTATATTAATTCATCAAGATATTAATCTATAGCTTTTATTCTCTGCTTTAATTTCTCCCTGATAAAATCATCAGCCCCATGCTATTTCTGTCTACGTGCCCCTGCCCCAGGGAAGGGGTCAAGTCTGATCCTGCCTCATTCCACCCCTTAGCTGCAAATATGGTTAGGCCGGGGTGGTTGGGGGAGGTGGCCCTCTAAGTCCTCCAGTGCAGCCCCTTGATCCAATCCAAACTTCACAAAACAGATCCTCTTAATAAAAAAATTTATTTTGTTACACTTGGACTCAGTCAAAAGGCAGTACCCAAGGATTTAGAATGCCACATGTGGCCTTGAGGCTGCAGGTTTCCCACCCTGGCACGGGCACTGAGGTTTCTTTTAGATATATTACATGTTTCTCACGTAGGCTACCTAACACTACCAACAATAGGCAAAAACCTATGCTAACAAAAGAATCCCTAACAAACTACATAGAATATATACAAGAAATACAAGTAAAATTACTTTCTTGAGTGTATTTCAAGAGTAATTCCTACCATGAGAAAGAGTTCAAAGCTATTATACAATACATCCCTCCCTGTACTGTCACAGTCAAACATTTTCTGCTATTGGTGCAAGGCATTAACAGTCAGGGATGTTAATATTTCACTAACAGAATTTCATAGCAAAATATCTTCACACTATAATAAAGTATTACAAGATAACTTTATAGATTTTTTAATAGACTCAGTAGTAGCTCTTGTAGTCTTGTGGTTAATGTGTTTAGAAAATGTCATTTTAAAGACCATAAAACCAGAATCTTCAAGACTTTTGCAGGGAAAAAACAAAATAACTTGAAGTTTAGTCTGATATTCATATTTTAATTTTTCAGACAAAACTACAACTTTTATTTTAACCACTCATTCAATCAATTAAGGATCATTTAAAATTTCCTACTATTTGTCAGGTACTTGGCAATGTAAAAGTAAGAGAGTCCCTGTCTTCTAGGTGGTATATTCTATGGTGGGGTGGGGGAGATAGAAGACACAGATAATGGTCATAAATAAATGAGATCTAGTCAACATAGATGCAAAGCAATTTTAAGGGTGAATAACTGGGAAAATCAAGAAGTTCTTTTCTAGAAGATGACACTTGAGAAGAGTCCTGATGGTAGCTAAAGGCTCCAAAAGGCAGAGGTGAGGAAAGGATAAAATTCCAAGTATGGAGGACAAATTATACATGACCATAAAAGTGGATATGGAATGCCATGTGTGGGGAGAATTCAGTAAGCCTACTTGCCTGAAATCTAGAGAACATGAGGAAGAATAATGACTAATTGGTCTGCAAAGATAGTTTAACTTATATATAAAGATTATTCTATGTTGCATATACAAATTATTATATAGAACTGTTTATTAAACATACACACATGTAATTTTTAGCTCCCTTCAGATTAGAAAAAGGGCTATAGAAAAATTCGTGGAGAATAAGGAGGCTTCAGCATATTTCCTGTGGTAATTTGCATGTAAGATGTGGTATAAAAGATACCATCCAGGAAATATGTAACTGGGAGAGGAAAGAGGTACGTTATGGGGCAAAATTAAGAGATAACAGATGGACACAGTATATTTCATGGATATGCTGGTATTTGTGGAATGTTAAAAGGCCTAGAACTCCCATGCAAGTATGTTCCAGAGAGGTTTTATAGGAAGTCATATACAAAAATTACATACAAGGTGTCAGCGAGTTAGAAAGAGAGGACCAATTTTTTTTTCTGTTACTATTTTGAGAGATAATTATAAAGATTTTGGATGCTTGGCAATTTTTCACTCTTAAATCTTCCTCTGAGTTGTCCATTTTATACTAATACTGACAAAAACAATTTGTGCTCTACTGAATGAAATTCTTTAGCAAAACAGTTCCTTGAGTTCGTTTTGTTGGCTCCATAAAATTAAAATATTAACTTTCCATTTTGGATATTTAATAAAGACTTGCTGACTTAATGTCTGTATAGTTTTAATTGTTGACTTCTTAAAATCAATAGGAGCACTATAACTAAGGAAAGTCTTAAGATAGGAACATAGTTAAATTATCACTACTTCTAAAGTTCTATTCAATTCAGTAATATTTTGTGTTGTGTTTTTTTTTCAGTTGTATTTGACTCTTTGGGATCTCATTGGGGATTTTCTTGGCAAAGATACCGGAGTAGTTTGCCATTTCCTTCTGCAGGAAACTGAGGCAAATAGGCTTAAGTGAATAAGGTCATAGAGCCAGTAAGTGTCTGAAGCTGAATTTGAACTCAGGGTGATGAGTCTTCTTGACTCCACGCCCAGAAGTAATATTATTGAAGGCCTACTACATTTAAGGCCCTGTACTAGGCAACAGGGATACAAAAAGAAAAATGAAGAATGATTCCTACCTTCAAGGAATTTATATTCTAGTAAGGAATACATGTACACACAAAAGTAAATACAAGATAATATAAGGAGGGAAAGAGTTCCAACCATTAAGATGATCAAGAAAGGCTTCCCATAGGAGGTAAACACTGACCTGACCCTTGGAAGAAGCTAAGATTCTAAAAAGCCTAGGGGAGATGTGAGGTCTTCCAGGCATTAAGACAGCCTGGCCAAAGACATGGAGGAGAGATGAGGTGACGTTCAAGAGAATGAATAGCATGCCAACTCCACTGGAACACAGAACATATGAGAAAATTAACAATGTGAAATAAGTATGAAAGGAAGGTCAGAGTCAGTTTGGTTTTAAATCCTTAGCTGAGGAGTTAGATTAAGAAGTGATTCATAAGTATTAGTGATGAATGTAATGAATTTTATTTAGAATTTTTCTTTAATAATTTGTTCTTTAAGATTACTTCATTCTTTAGTGTTTGTACTTAATTATTTTACATTGGAGTGACTGGGAGTCAGGAAGACCTGAGTTCAAATCTTCCCTCATACATTTACAAGTTGTGCAACCCTGGACAAGTCAATTTGCCTCAGTCTCAGGTTCCTCTTTTGTAAGATGATGATAATAATAGCAGTCATCTCACAATGCTGTTGTTAGAATCAACTGAGGTAACACAAATAAAATGTTTTTCACACTTTCAATCATAATATCAATTCTAGCTATTTATTATGATTACCATTATTATTAATAAAGATAAATAACATCAGACCTGGCCTCCCTATAAAGTGCTATTCAGGGAATCTAAAAGATGCTTTGTTTTTTTATATAAAATTGGCTTTTTGGAAATTTTACAGAATATAGAAGTTCAAATGAGGATTTCTACCCAACAGTATTTCCATCATTTTAGAACTTCATATAAAAAGAGAGCTCATTTTTTTTTTTATAAATTGATAGCAGATTTTGGCTTCACATAAGCACAGCTACATCCATCTGGCACTCTTCAGGACACCTAGAACTCTGCATGTCAAAGAGGCTCAGTATATATGGGTGAATGAAACAATTAGCTAACAATAAGAGGTCCTTTGAAAGCAACTAGATTTGCAGAAAAAACTATCTTAAGAAGAAGTCTAATTACTACAAGACATTACTATGTGCTAATGCAAATTAAGAGGCAGCCTGACCTAGTGAATAGAAAGATGGCCTTGGAGACTCTTACACATACTGGTTTCTTGCCCCTGGGTAAGACACTTAACTACTTATCATCCTAGGCAACTCTGACCGTAAGTTATAGAGCAGTTGCAAATCTGCATTGATAGAGGGAATTTCCTTTCCAGGAGTTTCATACATTAAAGAAATTACAGGTCTATATTTAAAAAAAAGTTCTAACACTGCTATGTATCATAAGGCTTACTGTCATAGTATTCAATAAAATTTGTTAGAGAACAACCATGTTAACTATTGGAAACTTCTTCTAGGCCCTTTGTCCTCCAAAGAAAAGAATACTTTGTCACATTTAACACCCTGGATAATAAGAATGTCACCCTGCCTAAAAGAATATTGTGTTGCTAAATGGACAAGGTCCAGATATACATGAGTGCATGACTTCAATCAGAGCACATGGGAGCCATGGATTGAGCTTGTCCCTTTAAAAAAAATGTCCATATGTTTGTTTGGCTAAAAATCAAGTTTCATTACATGCTCCTATTATTCCACTATGCAACAATTTTATTTACAGGCCTTTCACATAAAGACTAATTTATTTGATAGGAAGGCTGCTAATGCTTATTTAAGCTCACCATAATGAAAACAACATTTGTAGAGGTATGAATGAATGCTGAGCTTTAAAACCACGTGTTTGGGCCTTGATCCAAGAGGGGGTACTCAGAATGTCAACTTATCTTTGTAGCTCCCAATACAACACATGCCAAAAATCATCAGGAACATTATTATATATTGGGAATTGGTATATAAAGCAGACATGGTATACCTAATCTCCACATTGGCATGGAGAAGTCTTACTGGTGCCAGTAAGACTTACATTCTAATTCTAGGGATCATTTCATGAATAATTCTAAAATAAAACAAATATAGTATTTTGTATGGCCCATAGCACATAATCACAAACAGTAGAAGTGGCTACCTTGACTATTATGATACTCTGCAGAAACTACTTTGGCCAATGTCATACACTCGTAGTGTGAACATTAAAAGTCCTGTCTCAGATATTAAAGACAAATGCACAAACACTATTAAACTCCCCTGTGGCAATGCCAAGTCAGATCCAGCTTTGATTCCTCATGCTGATACATATGTGGTTGGATTGTGTCGTGCAAACAAAGCCTGGCTTGACGATTTCTCTTTACAATTCAGTGAGGTCTGGTAGTAATCAAAGGTACTTCTGTATCAATTTTAGAAAGTTTGTGTCCTTGGTGGGAAAAAAAAAATCTGCTGTTTCAAGAAAGTCACCTTAATGTTTCAAAAATTTAGATTTTTGCTTACAGAAGTATCTATTTGAAAAAAAACATTGGTGAGGGTATCAAAAGTGTGATTTAATGGTGCAATTATTGCAATATCTGCACATTGTCTTGTCACTTTTCTATATACAAATGTAGTCCAGCATTCCTAATAATCTTGTAAGATTATCTTAATCTTTTCCTTTCATCATGAAAACCCTCCCTGCCTCTTGCCTAAAAGTCAAAATGAATTATAGACACACATGAGATCTTGGACTGCACAACTGTAGCAAGAAATGTATACAATACAAATGTTAGAAATAAATATTTTTTGCACATTAAGTGGCCCTGATAATTTACCACATCCTTGCTATATTTCTCAAGTACTGGGATAAGAAGAATAAATGATTTAATTTTTGCTCACCCTAACTGCACAGTAAGAAGCAAAAGGAAACTTTTCATTGTCTAGATGAAACGAGTGTGGGATAAATGTATGAAGCTCTGGACTTGGATTCAGAAATACATGGGTTTAATCTTTCCACCTCAAATACTTATTAGCAGAGTGACCCTGGGCAAGTCCATTCATAACTGGCAAGCCTCAATTTCCTTATCTATAAATTAAGGGGTTAGATTTGTTGACTTCCTATGTCCCTTCCAGTTCTAAATCAATGACCCTATAATAATCTATTCTAGAGTACATACATGTTCGCATGTGTAATATGTGGTCAGTTGTTGTTGAGTTGTGTCTGACTTTGTGACCCCATTTGGGTTTTCTTGGCAAAGATACTGGAGTGATTTGCCATTTCCTTCTCCAGTTCATTTGACACATGAGGAAACTGAGACAAACAGATTTAAGTGACTTACTCAGGATCACACAGCTAGTAAATGTCCGACGCCAGATTTGAACTCAAGAAGAGAAGTCCTCCTGACACCAGGCCCAGCACTCTATCTACTGCTCCATCTGGCTGCCCCAATTTCTACCAGTGAGTTACACAATAGCTCTTAATATTCATTGTTGATAAATAATTAAATTAGCAATGAAATTCACATTTTTAAGAAACTGAGTGAAAGACAAAGTACTTCAAGAAAAACCATAAGAATCTTATAGTAAAAATACAATTGTCTATTCAAGAACTTTTATTTAACTAAAGAAAGGAAAGGAATACAGAAATCAGGAAGAATTAAAATTAACCAATTAATTAGCAACATGGTAATAATTTGCTTTTCATTTGACTTCCTGTTGAAAATCATTAATGACTTATGTAATTTTAGTAGCACATCTATTTATGGATGACCTTTCTAATTATAGATGACCTAGTGTTTACACAACACCTGGAACATAGTTGGTGTTTAATAAGTGCTTATTGACTGACTTTCTAAATCTGAATTGTCCTTCATGTACTTACAGCTTTATAATTTCTTAAACTTGGACTTGCATCATTATTGTCTATTTTGAAAAGGGTGTTACTAGCATTTGGGTGAGTTGTCTAATTAATATTTGTATTTTGGGGGTACATATACAACTCAACTCCTACAAAGGGGTATAAAACAACAACAACAACAGAATGGGACTAAACAATTTTAAGTATTATTTTTTAAATACAGAGAATCTCACTCATCTGGCATAAAACAGACAGATTAAATACTCTAAAATATTGCCATTCTCCAAATATGGGCTTCATTTCTAAGATTAAATCTCTTGGAAAAGAAAAATGTGTATGTTCAAAAAAACAGCACTTACTATAAGCAATAGCCGGGTCTGGGTGAAAAAAACAACCTATGTTGACATGAATATGACAAATCTATATAATATCTCCTGTAAGAGGCCTTCCCTTACAGGTATTAGGGACTTCATCTCTGAGATAACTTTTTACGTGCTCTGTATACATTTCTGTAGGTACTTATATATACTGTTTCTTCTCCCTTAGAATGTGAGCTCCTTGAGGACAGGGGCCGATTTTACTTTTCATTCCGTCCCCAGTGCTTAGTACCTAATTTGGCACACACTAAGTGCCTAATAATTGTTTGTTGTTACATATCACTAAAATCTAAGTGACTTTAAGGTGGTCTTTCGTAGTTGGAAGAGAAATGTAGCTCTCTGGAAAAAGGAAGCATGTGAAACCTCCATAACATTTTGGCATAAACCTGAATAGGTTACAGCAATGATTCTCAAACTTTTTGTTCCCAGGATCCCTTTACACTCTTAAAAATTATTACAGATCCCATAAAGTTTTGCTTATGTGTATCTATTGATATTTGTAATATTAGAAATAAAAACTGATAAATTTAAAAATATGTATTTATTTAAAACCAGTGGAGGGCAGAGCCAAGATGGCAGAGTAAAAGCAGGGATTTGCTTGAGCTTGCCCCCAAAACCCTCCAAATACCTGTTTAAAACCAGCAATGAATCCATTACATGCTAACATAAATGACACATTTTATGAAAAAGTGTAACTATTTTCCAAAGAAAAAAAATTAGTGAAAAGAGTAGCATTATTTTACAATTTTATAAATCTCTATAATGTCTGACTTAATAGATGACACCTGGATTAATATAATCTGCTTTTTCAATCTTTTTTGATGGGTTGTTTTGTGATATATTGCTTTGGTTTGAAATACTAAAAAAAAAGCTTCACCAGGATATGTAATTGGAAAAGGGAGGAGTATTTTAAGAGGCAAATTATGTCTTAGTATTATTGTGAAAATAGTTTTGGCTTCTCAGACTGAAAGAGGTATTAGTAAGGAAGAAATGGACAACCTTCACATGTGAATTATGGGATTGTTGTTCTTTTCAGCCATACATATATGCACATACCTGACAATATAAAAAATGCATCTCCTGATATTACAGCACAATATAAATGCTCAACAGACACAATTTTTTAGATGTTGGAAGCAAAAAATTGAGTTTTGTTTCAAGTGAGGATAAGATTTGAATAATAAATTATCATATATGTATATATGGGTGTATGTGTATATATATGTGTATATCTATATATGAATTATAGACTAAATAAATGTCTAACATGAAGGGGAAGCATAAAATATAGGATGAAATATTTTCAGACTGGGGCCTAGTTAGTGCAATATGTTTTGTTCTATTTTTTAACTAGACTTTTGATTTAATCAGTATCAGGAGTTCCCTGTAAGGAATTTCTTCTATTAATACAGATGGACATCTTTTATTGACACTTATGGTCAGAGAGGTCAGAGAGGTCATTGAGAATAATTTTCCCAAGGTCACACAGCCAGCACTTGGGATTCAAACTCAGATCTTCTTGACTCTAATGCTAGTTCTCTATGAAGTATGCCATGCTGCCTCTAACAGCTTAGGAAAGTTGTTCCAATTGTTTGTAACTATTCTATGTTTTTATTTCTTTTTCTTCTTTTAGTATATTTCAAAAGACTCTCTCCGTGTTTGTAGTCATCTGGATCTCATCTCCATGCATACAAGATATTCACCCACTTGGCTCTCTTTCCATCTGCACAAGATTGTTAAATGGTCTTAAAAGATGATTTACTTTAAATCTCAATTGTTTTTATATACCAGTAAGAAAGATTAATTTAAAGGCAGAACTTTATATTTTAGAGATATGTCCAACTTATGTTAGCTGTCATTTTTTTAGTGGGCTGATCAGTTGTTTCCTAATATCCTCGTAATCTGATATCCTTATCTAATTCTAAAGAAGGCATCCAGTTGCCATGACCTACAAATAGCTTCTCCAAGTAGCTAGGTGACTACTTGGGTGGGAGGCTGGGGGATTTTGTGGGACAAAGGTAGCTAGAATTCACACTGAATAATTGGAACTGCGAAGAAAAATGTGTATTTCTTGTGACAACATGTGTAGATGTTTTAAACAGACATCAGACTGTTTGAATTTGAGTATTTTCATATTGATATTAAGATATTTTCCCCACTTTTAGAAACACACATCTTTAGATTAAAGTAGATTGTAATTCTATCTAGGCATTATAATTAGAAAAGATACCAGGAAGAATATGAAGTACAGAGTTCAAAGGTGTTTTTTACATTTTTATTAAAGTTATCAATACGACTGATTGGCCAACAATAGGTCCCAGCCCACGACCCACTTAGTGGTCTTTCTTTTTGTCTCCTGATAGCTCAGAGTGAATATAATAGCTTTAATCACTGAGTGGGCTTTGCCTCAGTCAAACCAAGACCTGGGAAAGACTTTAGCTTAAAAAAGCCAAGGTCTCCTACTATCTCTGGGGCCATCTTCAGTTATCCTGATTGATATCCAGTCATCCTGGTTTATATTTTACCACTGCACCCAGATGGCTCCAGAGGAGAAAGTGAGGCCAATACTTTTGCAAAGCCCTCCCTCACTTAAATCCAATTCACTTGCAAGTCACGGCATCACTTTCCTGATGCTATGGTCTTCTTCAAGAATGAAGGACAAACTCATAAGGTACCCATCAAAGATGAACTATTTACGTGACGACATGGAAAAGTGACAGTTGTGACCGTTGAAACTTTTTTTTCAATATGAGGATAGGGCAAGGGAATACGAATGTATATATGCATATACATGCATATAAATTTATATAAGAGGGTTTTCATATGCAAACAAGCACATATCTGAGTGTATATATATAAATGAATCCATAGAGGGCATAAGATCAATTGAATAGGAAGGGATAATATTCCAAATGGTGA